>VYZW01016622.1:5341-36400 GCA_013401315.1 Balaeniceps rex | reverse complement strand
GAAGGATATTGAGTTGCTGGAGCGTGTCCAGAGAAGGGCAACGAAGCTGGTGAAGGGTCTGGAGTACAAGTCTTATGAGGAGTGGCTGAGGGACCTGGGGTTGTTTAGCCTGGAGAAGTGGAGGCTGAGGGGAGACCTTATCGCCCTCTACAACTACATGAAAGGAGGGTGTAGTGAGGTGGGTGTTGGTCTCTTCTCCCAAGTAGCAAGTGATAGGACGAGAGGCAATGTCCTCAAGTTGCGCCAGGGGAGGTTTAGATTAGATATTAGGAAAAACTTCTTCACAGAGAGGGTTGTCAAATATTGGAACAGGCTGCCCAGGGAAGTGGTTGAGTCCCCATCCCTGGAGGTATTTAAAAGACGGGTAGACGAGGTGCTGAGGGACATGGTTTAGTAGTGGACAGGTACGGTTGGACTTGATGATCTTAAATGTCTTTTCCAACCAAATGATTCTGTGATTCTGTCATTCTAGCTCTCAAAAAATTTAGTTGCTTTACCTTCTCCAGTTTGTCAACATTCTTTTTAAAAATGGGCCCCAAACCACACACAGTATTTCAGTCTTCACTCACCAATACCTATAGCACTTAATCAGTTTACTAATCCTCTTCAACCTTCCCCTAGCTAGTGTAACCTGGTTTTGTTGCTACAGTTTTGGTTTACTGTACCCTGAGTCTTTTCTTGCATCCTTTCCCCTATTTGCTAAGTCTAGCCTTCCCTTCATCTTTCTAAAAAGGAAGAATTTGCTATCCTCTGGCTATCCCAGTTTCTTCGAATGGGCTCAGATTACAATACAGTCAGAGGGTTTTGTCTGCTCTGTTCTCCATTACTGTTTACCACTTTTTCAGTCTTTGTGCCTAGAATTACAATTTACTCCTTGATCACTTGTGAAAACAGTCAAAGTCCTGATTAGTGAAACTTTCCCACAGTCAATGATGGTACTCTATGGGCAGTGATGTTTTCCACAAATAGAGTCAACTTTCTACCTTATTGCATTTATGTCATATGGCGCCAATTTTTATAGATCAGTGTAATGTTGTATTAATTCATCAGATCTATAAAAGTCAAAGATAACTGTGGAGCTATGGCATACTTAATCAAAAGTGTAATGTCATTTTAGAAGTAATTGAGGTTTATTTGACAAGAACTATTTCCCTAAAACCATGTTGATGAGGGTTTATTACATTCCTATCCTCTGTTTTTTTTAAAGTTGAACCAATAAAAAAATGGTATTTACTGATTCCAGAGGAAGGTAAAAGAAAGAATTTCACAGAAGGAGGTAAGTGGATGCTCATGGTACGAGAACGAGGGCAAGTTGGCACTGATGGTTTAGTATAGGGAAACATGGCAAGAAGGACTTAAGTCTCCAGATCACTTAAAGAAGGTGAGAGCATAGTGATGAGAGGTTTCTGTTCCAAGTCTCCAAAATAAAAATAAAGCAGAATCAACCCATTATCTAAAATTGTTCATACAAGTAAAGAAAGGGTTAAAGAGAACAAGATGAGATTAGCAAAACCCAAGATTCTCATTGCTATCCCCCAAAGGCTGTGTTTGATAAATAAGACAAATGTGAAATTGGGAATTAATGAACAAAATTTTATGTGCTGCATGCTGGGTCTAATAATGAAAGCATGGGCGGCTGGGCCTATCCACATTTGTGGGGCTGTAAATATCTGTGACAGGAGAGCAGATGGACTGAAAGGAGCAAGCTTTACTGTGGTGACTGCCACATTCCCACTTTTAGGGTTGTGGGACACACGGTGACAACCCTGCGCCTTCAGAAGCCCGGAGGTGTCATCTGCTCAGACAGCCAGAACCAGGCTAGATCACATCCACTATGTCTTTCCTGAATATCACCTCTTTTCAACTTCCTTGTCTTCTTTCTTATCTGGTTGTTTATGCCTTCTCTTTAATGGAAGTCTGGTTCAGCTGACTAAGCTTGAATCCTTTACAATGTTATTCTAAGCCTATGGCCAAAAAGGCAACTAAAAGAAAAACTTTAAACAACTTGATGCTTGTATACATCTGTGACTGATAAGGCTATGCATGCATCTGTCATTCTTCAGCAGAGAGTTACACCAGAAGCAGAGGCTGCATTTGTTATCTCTTGCTTTTATGTGACTTTCTCTAATTTGTGTTCAGGAAAGCCAGGTCAGACTCCAGCAGAAAAAAAGCAAAATGCCTTCCAGCTCATCTCTAAGTTTTTCTCCCCTTTCCCCTTCCCTTTCCCTTTTGCCTTCTCCACTCTCTCCCCCATCTCCTGACAACAGCTCTTATCTTTAGCACCAAGTGTTGCCAAACGGAGGAGGAGTTGGTCCTTTATATAATTTTCTGAAGTTAAAAGAAAGGGTAAAAGGGATAATTCTCAAATGAAAGCCTCTGTTGATGCTTCTAAGTGCTCAACTGGGTGGTCGGTTTTGGTTTTCTATTTTTTTCATCCTTAGTTTAAAAGTTTTAATGGTGGTATTCTGCCATAGGAAAAAGTTCTCATGAAATCTCTGCACTTCAAACATCATCTATTTGTTTATATCTATACAGAGACAGGTTCATTCAGTACATTTGTACTCTGGACCAGTTAATACTCAGGAAATGAACATGGCTTATTTTTATTGAGAGCCCTCTGGCTTGTTACCTGGGAGGCTGAAATACTTCTTCGTAAATCACAGAATCATAGAATGGTTTGAGTTGGAAGGCACCTTCAAAGATCATCTGGTCCAGCCCCCCTCCCGTGGGCAGGGACATCTTTCATTAGATCAGGTTGCTCAAAGCCCCATCTAACCTGACTTTGAACACTTCCAGTGATGGGGCATCTACAACCCCTCTGGTAATCTGTTCCAGTGTCTTGGCACACTTACCACAAAAAATGAGTTTTGTTCAGAAGCTTAGTTAAGTTCTCGTCTCCTTCACAACATACCTGTGTCATATAGGACTGTTTGGCCTTCAAAATACTGCAGTTAGCCCTTCAGCTAACTGTTGTAAAGTGCAGCTCTCTCAGGGCCAAATCATCTTTTCCCTCTCATGTGCACTAAGCTGGAGAATTTGGGAGGAGAAAAAAGACATCTGCACAAAACGAAGTAAAAAAGCATGGAAAAGTGAGAAAGTTCCTGTCTGAGTGGGATATTTCTGATGGGCCCTTGGTTCTGTGAAAGGTCGAAGTCAAGGAAAAGGTGCTAGTCTAAAGACTTACTCCTCCTCCAATTAATCAGCAAGGCTTAAAGTGATCTATGAGGAAGGCTGGTTGCATCCCTCTGTAAAGGAGGACAACAGACACCACCACTGTAAGAACCACCCATGGGGATCAATAGGGATCATCATACAGCTCCTTCATGGGTATCATTATGGTTCACTGGTATCATTACACACAGCAAAAATCAGATTCTCAATCCAGCCTTCTTGTACTGTCAGGAGATTTTCTTTCTTTTTGACTATTCTCTAATGTAAAACATTCAAACCACAATCGCCTGCCAACCTCTAAGGTACCACGGTCTGGAGGCAAACAATGAAAGTGCTTCTGGGCATATCCACTTGGTACAATAGCATACATGGCTTTGGCTAGACTGTATTTCACAGTCTGTTGCCACAGCAAGCCCAGCACTGAAAGTGGCATAACTAGCTCGGAGTAGTAACGAGAGAGAGTAAGTAGCGCTGAGAAGTAGGACAGGGTGGGTTGGGCATGATGCCATGCTGTACGCAGGTTCAATCTAGTACCATCTAATGATTCACCTCTGTAGGGACATCTGGCAGTATTCAAATGAGTAACCTGTCTTCAGATCCTAGACCAACATAGGTGCTTGCCCTAGGGGTCCTTTGTAACAATTCAGAGTAGTAGATAATTGAATAACTATTTTACCAGGCCTTGGAGAAAGGAGAAGATGTCACAAATAGTTGCAGCATAACTTAAGACAATATCAGTTTTTTGAAGACCCAGCACCTGCCCCGTGTCTTCAGTTCAAATTTCTGCTAGAGAAATATAGAAACAAAATGTCTCTTAGTGGAACTTATCACTAGCTATGTCTAAAACCTCTTGAGCTTCAAAAATCCTGAAGGAACATGAATCCCACAGCTGTACCATTTCCCATGTATACCTCCCAAGCAGGCTGTTCTTCACAGGGTTCCTTGGGGTGTCATTCTGGATCCCTCTAGCCTGTTTCTCCTTGCTAGCCATCAGGCTGAAGCTTGCCGATTGCTGGAGGGTAACTTTGTGGGTTAGGAGCTTCTCATGAATGCTGTGCTCTTGCCTCATGCTGGCTAGGGAAGAAGACTTTTTAGAACCTCATTTTCATTGTCTTTGGTATACAGAACATGTATCTACTGAAGTATTTAACTTTATGTATTCTTTATTATTTCATCACAGTCTTCATTTTATTTCTTTATTTGCTAAATTCTTTTTTTTCTCTTATCCACTTGCAGATGTGTGTGGATGATTGCCATCAAGGTGGGCTTTTTGCTCTTTAAAGGACATCAGAAATGCACTAGGGCCAAATAACCCTGCATCTGCTCTGCACAGGGCATGAAAACAGGGAGTATATGGAGTCTAACTCCCAAGTTCAGGTTCTTGGTAAAGCTTGTCCTTTAGGTTTAATTGGTACCCTAGACGAACATGAAGGCCAGAGTCAACTTTGAGGACTGAAGTAGCCAGCCTTTGGAGTTAACCTCCCTAGCCATGTGTGAAACCACTATTGTGATTTTAAGGTCTCATTATTAAATATAGAGCATGCCAGAAGTGATTTTGCAGTTAATAAAAATGTTCATCCATTTAAATAATCAGACTGTAGTCTCATTACAGCTGTATTGCATGAAATATTATTTGTAGAGAAGAGTTCTTAATCATCCACTTCAGTAAAATTTATAGGGAAACCAGCTTTAGTGAGTGAGATAATTTCAAAGAATAACATGTTTGGTCTAGGGTTATTCTTTCACAGCTGAAAAGAAAATCAAAGTGTTTTGAAAATTATTGTGAAAGAACAGAAAATTATAAACAACACCAAGTGAATGACTTGTAACTGCCCCTTTGCAAAAGAGAGGAAAACAGAGAACTCACAAAACAGATCCTGCCTCCAGTAAGAGAAACTGATGTACAGACAACCCTCCTCCCCAACACAGGAATCAGATGCCAAAGACTTTAAGGAACAAAAACTCAGAGACCCTTTCAAACCTCCAGATGGAAGATTTTACCCTTTTACCCAAGGATCCTGTTACCCAAGAGACAGTGTTGACGTTGCTAATGAGAGATGGCAAATATCTTTTAACTCTCTCAGTGGTCTTCTGTGCTATTGTAAACAATATACCTAATAATAGTGGAAATAAAGTCTTTGATGCTGTTTCTGTCTGGGAGATGACTGATGCACCATGTTAGTAACAGACGTTTTTACATGAATATGTATAGATTTGTAGACTTAAAAAAAATCTTTTGATTTTCTAAATAGTGCAGGCCAGGGAGTGCCATCCAAACAAAATGATGTGTTCCTCTGGCCATGGGCTCATCTTGGGAGTTCATGAAATGGGTGTTTGTCCATGCCTGTTGCCTTTTGTCCTCCTGCCATGCCCCACTATGAAGAGCCTGTCTCTGTGTTCCTTATGACCTCCCCTTAGGTAGTCGGGGGCCGCTGTTGGGTCTGCCTGAAGGCAGGCTGGACAAGCCCATCTCCCTCAGCTTCCCCTCCCAGGGCAACTGCTCCAGCACCCAACCATTGCCATGGCCCTACACTGAACATGTTTCAGTTGATAGATGTCTTTCTTGTACTGATTGGGACAGACAGAGCGGGCACAGTATTCTAGATGAGGTCCAACCACTTCTAAGTAGAGAGGGATAATCCCTTCCTGAAATCCTTTCCAACCTGAATTATCCCACGGTCCTATGAAATGGGTGGTGGCTAGTAGGACCAAGAGGCATAAGGTAATAAGGGTGCAGGAGGTAAATAGCCTTTGGGTGAGAGTAGGTGGGGTGTGTAGGGTGATTTGGTGTGAAGGGACAAAAAGATGAGGGGTGTTACAGGAGAGAAGCTGTTGAGGCAACAAGGGAGAAATCACAATAAATAATGCTTGGAAAACTCACCTCCAGAATTTCAGTGAAAGGGTCCAAGGTTTTGCTAGAAATCACAATAATCTTCTGCAAATGGAGCTGATGAAGTGATTAACCTCAGAAGAAAATTCCTGAAAGAGAACCTGGTGATTTTAGGGTGTAAGATAGTGCAGGAACTTGTGCTCACTTGAGGTCTCTTTTCTATTATTATTGCTTTCAAATGCGAACATTCAGAGGAAGAAATGGATACAAGAGTGCCTGCAGGCTTCTTGGTTTCTGGGCATGCTTTAGTGTGGCAGTCCACGGCAAAAGCCCTCCCTCTTCTCCTGGCTGAGAAGGGAATGTGAGAAAGCAAAGGGCGGGGGAGGGCAACAAGTGAAACCATTCTGCTCCTCTGAGCTGGAGACCAGGCTTGTCACCACCTTGTCATACTGCATCCTAAGCCTCAGGATTTTTTGTGTTTTCTTAAAGCTCCAGTTGCTAGAACTGAGAAGTGAGCCCTTACGGTTTTAGAGAACACCTAGAAAAAATTGAGGACATTGCAAGGTTTAGGGCCTAGAGAGTAAATACTGCCAACCCTCTGTTTCACACTTTTCTCTTTCCTTTTTTTCCTCTAGTCCCAGGAGTAGTTGGTCAAACTGGCCACCAAAACAGCATCTCTACCTCCTGGGACACTAATGATTGAATATACTGTTCGGGCAAACCTGTGGTGAACATGGGAGATGTCTTTCTGGGTTTTAAGCTCTCTTTTTACCTGCTGGCAGGGAGGAGCTGTGGACACACATTTGTGCTAGGGCAGATGGTGGAGGAGGTGGGTGCTGGGCTGTTGGGGAGCAGCGGCAGTCCAGCCCCCAGGTGCCTATCTCCTCTCTGGTCTTCAGGGGCTCTATGCTGGAGAAAGAAGAGGAGGAGGAGATTTTTGCTTTCACCACAGCCATGACATGGGACTGGAGGAAATACTTGCTGGATTTGGAGCTGTTTCCTACCACAGGCGGTCTTTCTTCTGTCATGTCACTGGCTACATGCACCAACATGGTGGCTTACAAAGATGGTACGAAGGAGTGAGTGTGTGAGGTGCACTGAGAAACAGGGATGGGGCACCTGAGATACCCCACAGAGCCACTGGCTTGGTGGGTATGTGACTGGACAAAATTATCCTCTTGTAGTAAATCATCCCTGGAGGGAGAAGATGAGAAATGCGAGGTGCCCCAGCTCTGAAGGGTCGCTAGTGCAGCAAGCTCCTCGTACTGATTCCAATGACAAACTTGCTAGACTTGAGTCGTACAAAATCTGCTTTAAAAATTCATCTTTCCTTTTTCCTCCTGCCCCTGGTAGCTCTGTTGTGCTGTTTGAAAAATGACTTATCTCTCCCTGAGACTGCTTTATATTCAAACAGCTAAACCACGGCTTTTAACCAATGTTTTGTTGAAAGAATCTCCCCGTCCTTGCCAGCTCTTTTGGGCAAACGCCTTTTCTGCCTTGCCTTGCAGATACATTTATGTGTCCCATCAAAGAGCACAAGCAAAAGGTTTTGAGATAATTCTTGTCAAAATGGTGGAGGCAAACTTTAGTTCAGCACGGCAGTTGCGCTAGGAAGCGAAAACCCGGGTGTGCAGAGAGTGACCCATCCTGGGTGAGCCTGAACACGGCACGGCTACCTCTTCGCGCTGGGTGTGCAGCAAAACCGACCAGCCGAACAAGAGGTGTGCTGATACAGTACAGCTGATGGCACCAAAGGGGTCCGGTATTTTGGCTGTTTTGGGGTATATTGTTGTTACTTTTAAATAGATGTTTAGGAAATTTTTATAAACGACGGCTGGAGATGGAGACTGTCATGCGAGTATGAGAGCTCGTGTAAAGCTATGATCACACAAAGAAAAAAGTATACTTTCTTACTCTCCAGAACAGTGAGGAGTGGACAGGGTTTATGCTGATGACAAATATTCACAGATTTTACCACCTTTCCTGCAATAACACTAAGTCTACATTTGATTCTGGAAAATATTCTAGATGCGTGCATGGAGGTTAAATTTTAACTAAGCTCTTTCATGATATAGCTGTTCTCTTTCTCATTTATGTCTTGCATAAGTGTTGATAAATGTTCACATTTGCAGTAAAATTCAGAGGCAAAGGGGGTTTCATCTTGGTTTTGCAATGACCATATCTGATCAGGCACTATTAATATTGATCATCACAATCTAATTGAAAGCAGTGAGCAAAACTCAGGGATGTTAAAGCCTTGGAAAAAATTGTCATAATTTACTGTTATGGGGGAAACTTTATGGTTAGTTGCTTGGATTAAAAAAAAATCCCTCAGAGTTTTCCACAGGAAAGTTTTATTAAAGGCATGCCATGTTAAATATAGTTATACAACACTTCCTGCTCACATGTATAGTTATATATATATTTATGTATCTGTAAAATCAAATTTCCTTGCCCATGTTAAATGACTTTTTAGATTATTTAAAAGGGAAAAAGTCTTTAAAATACCATATAATTCTTTGTATCACTTGTATCTTTTTTTGTAACATCTTATATTTCATTCAGCTCAACCACAAATGCTTTCTCCTCCCAAAAAATCCCCAAAGCCAAAACCAGAAGGACCAGTCAGCTTCACCGGGACAACTCATTCTTGTCACCGTGTCTGTGTGGAAACATTTTATCCGATCATAACCAGTTTTGCACCATGGAAATATTTAGCCCAGCTTGTGAAAACTCAGTTTGGTGGTGCTGTGAGCCGGGGTAAGGCTGCCCTTGCTGCCTGGGCATCTCTATCCTGATGCTCTCAGGTGGCTTGTGGGACAGGGACCATGCCGGAGAGGGAGCACAGGTTCCCCTGCCACCGTTTCCTGGAGCACGGCAGTGCTCAGGTCTGCCTGCGGTGTGCGGCGATGAGTTTTGTCAGGGCAGTGCAAGCTGGAGCTTGCAGCCTTCTGACACCAGCCCTGTACGCCTGAACCCCTTATGTGGGACTGGGAGGGGGGGGGCAGTGCAGCCGTTTTACTCTCTTCCTGAGATGGCACCGTGTGTCCTGCAGGGTTTTGCTCGTGGCCAGGGCATGGGCAGGACCCATGCTTGTAAGGATCCATTTTTGCACCTCTGTGCACGCTTAGTGAGGTAGGCAGAATGAACCACACCGCAGGAATTAGAGGTGTGACTCCCATGGTTCAGGCAGGGACATGCAGTCTGGTTAAACATCAGCTTAGTGAGGAGGACAGGGCAGCCACGGCCCTGAGGACTGCAGTGGAGCTGTGGATGCGGCCAGAGACGAGCTGCCCTTGCCTGCAGGTGGCACTGAGCTCTGTGCCACAGGTGACCATGCCCAGCTGGCTGTCCCCTGGGAGTACACGCATCACCTGCACATGTACATCCACATCTATGAGGGCATTTTAGGCAATTGTAGATGGTGCCAAAGTTACACTCTCAAACTTGTTACAGGGCTCATAGAGTTATATTCTGCCCATGTTTATAGGATGGGTCAGACTATATGCTAAGAAACACTAAAAACCTGGCCTCACGTATCCCCTTCATAGATGCTGAATGTCCATAGTTTGCAGGCTGCGACTTGGGCAAACTTCTTTTCAACAAATAGCGGTATATATTTAAGCACAGGCAGGAGTTTTTCTTTGAACGATAGATTTCGGACACAGATCACCCTTGCCAGGCGGGTTTTTCTTGTCCCAGTCTTGTGTCTGAATTTTTTTCTCTACGAAGCCATGGAAAATTGTCAGCTTGGAGATAGCAATTTAGCTGGATCAATTTGCATTTTTCTGTATGTGGCATGCTGCCAGCAGGTTAGAGTTGGGGGCCAAGGATCTGGAATCTTAAGTTTTATTCCCAGCTGTGCCATTAACTTGTTCTCTAACCTTAGGCGAGTGGGTTTAGTTGTTTTTTTTTTTTTTTATTGCATCAACGGAAACAGGATGCCACCTCACAGGGCTTAATTAATGTTTGTAAAACATTTCAGGATTTTGGGATGAAGACAGCAATGATTCCACATGGTAATCATAGTGTCTAATGGCCAGGCCCAGGGCACGCCAGCCCTCCATTTGCAGAGCAGGCACTAGGGCAATGGTACCATCCTGACGTATGACCCGCTTGGTTCCCTTCTCTCCCTGCCTTAGCCACCTGCATCAACCTCCAGTTTCCTCTCTTATGCTGATCATGTTAAAGCACTAATTGTATTGATTTTAGAGCAAATATATTTGATTTTAGATTAAATCACCTGGAGATTGCTGGAGAGATCCAGAGTCCATTTAAATCACTAGGGACCTCCCATATGCTTTGGTGGATCCAGGGTGAGCAGGGGCTGCATTTGCAGCACAGTGATAGCCAGATCAATGCTCCAACTATGTTAATACATAAGACCATGTTGAAAAGATAAGGGAATGATAATCCTGATAAGGGATTGGACCTGATCCGATCCATTCATCAGCTTCTTTATTGCTTAGCAATTTGGGCCCATTTATTTTCTTGTTACAGACATGGGTGATATGGCTGGCAGATAGATGCACGCCAGATCATTCTTGAATATCATGATGTCTACATTCACACAACAGAATTCGGCTTCTTCCCTGTTTTGAACAATAAACAGAGGTGAAAAAGATTTTGTTGCTACTTATGTGAAATGTTTTAAATGAACTTTAAAAAAAAATAGCCTGATTTACCACCAAATCAAATAGATTTTTAGCCCAATGAATAGAGTCTAAAACTGCATTGTGTCACATACTTGGATCTTAGATCCAAGCAAAACACCCGCCCGTTCTAATGAGAACAGAATTCTACCCCATTTGCAAAAATAAAATATGCAGGCTTGTAAGGCTAAAAATTTCCTTAGTAAAGGAATTTCCTTTAATTAAAAAAAAAATCCTCATTAAAACAAACAAAAAACAAACAAAAAGAATCAGGGAGAAGTGCCACTGAGAATTTAAAGTATCTGGGTTTGTTATCAAGAACTGCATATGTAATTTTTTGTGCATATAGATAGCCCACAACAGAGCCCAACTATACACTGCTAGAATAACAGATCTATCTACATCAGCCTCCGTGGAGAAACTTGTAAACAGGTAAGGAGAGTCACTGTGAAGTTTGGGGGGAAAAACCTATGAAATTCATGTTTTGTGGAGCATAATATGGCTGTGAACATGACAACCTCTGTGGTGCAGCCATTCATCAATGAAGCTAAAAATGTCTCATAGCTCTAAGGAAAAAGAAAAAGAGGGCAGGAAACTTACATTTCCTTAAAATTTTAACATATGCCTGTTCAAGATTTCTGCAGGAGCACCACAATGGTCAGAGTTATAAAAGTGCAGATGCTTCATGGGTGATCTGTATACGCACCACAGACTTTCTAATACAGCTATCGACATACAGACCAGTGTTTATCAGAGCTGCTGGTAACTGCAAAGAGTAGGTGTGAACTGGGTTATGTTTGTAAGATGCTTTTTAGATTAGGTTCTCTTTATACCTCTGGAGTTCAGAGTTAATTTTGACCTCTGAGGTTTCTTTATTCCTCTTAGCATTGTTCTGACTTTCTGTACTCTGAACTAGGATTTCAACAAGCTATGTTTAATTTAGGTGCTCCTAACAATTAGCCCTGTAAGCCACTCCTGTCTCTAGACCCATACCCAGGAGCTGAGAGCACCATGAGTGGTGCCTGAACATGGCAGTGACTCTTGGTGTCGGCTCTGCTGCTGCAGCACTGGACATAGATGGCTGGACCACGCTTGACCAAGGTCTGCTTATTGTGCCACATGCATGGCCAGCCATACAGATGCAGTTTTGCTGTTTCAGTACTGGAGCAGACTCGGTTGAGCAATGCTGCCCGCACCGTGCCCTGGTGCAGTTCATGTCAGGCTCAGATCCTTGGCAGTGGAAAGAGAATGGAGATCTTGGAGACACATTCCCAGTTTGCCATCTAATGACTGTCCCACCTGAGACTTAGCCTGCCTTTTGCCTTCCTGCATGTCAGCAAGGCAGAAAATGGTGCATTCACAGTGGTCCCAGCTGGGGAGAGCAGTCCTGGGGGTTACTCTTGCAGCAGCCATTGCTCAGAGCAGCTCCTTCTGGCCTTGAGGGCTACATGCCTATGGAGGCAGCCATCTCCTACCTCAAAGCTTGGCAAGGCTCAGTGATCTGATCCTCTCCCTGGCCCTGTGGCTCAGGCCTTGCGATGAACTCGTCTGTCCTTGGGTTTGTCACTTGCTGTAGAGAGCTTAAAACTAGCATCCTTTCCCAGCAGAGGGTTAATAGAAAGTTTTTGGCTTGCGGACACGCCAGTTGGTCATCAGTAGTGGAGGAAATCTTCTGATGAGACTCTGAAATCACCCGTCAGAGAGCAGTTTGAGCTAAATAGGAGCTAAGCAAAGCCCCGCCTGGAATGTGTTAGGCTCAATCAATTCCCCAGATAGCCACCTCGGCCATTAGCACAAACAACCCGCAAACCTTAGCTGGCCCAGCAAGCGGGGCCATGGCCACGGCTGGCAGAGCAGCACAAGGGGGCTGCGTGCAGGGCAGAGCATCGCAGCCCAGCTGGCAATCCCGCAGCTTACCCCAAGCAGCACATGGGTGCAGGCCCACAAAGAGGAATTGCTTAAAAGTTTAAAATTAATAATTCAGCACTCCTTTGATTTGTGAGTTTTAACTACTGCAGAGTGTGTGTCCTGGCACATTACTTCAACCTTGAAATGAAGTACAAATAGATGAGGTTCAGACTCTAAATATTTAAAGGCAGAATCTAATCTTAGATACATTGTGTATGCTGTCATCTCAAAAACCCGATAAAGAGAGACAATGATGGACAGCACAGATTGAAATTAAATTCAAGCTCTGTATTAAAAAACTTGTGCTGCTAATTCACATGAATGATTAACCACAAAGAAACTTAAGCCTGTGAGTTCCAGCAGTGCTGAAGTGGTCTTTGTCATCACTGTCTTCGTTAACTTCAGAGAAGAATAGTCCAAAACCACCTCACAGGGAAAGGACATCACCTCTCCTTTCCCCTCTTTTCTCTCAGAGATGCAGCTAAACTATTAACATTTTCCAGTTAAATGGCAAACAAAACATTTCTAATCTTCCTTTCACTAGAAAGAAAGAAAAAATCACAACCATAACCTAAATCAAAAGCTATAATAGCACTTGGGCAGTTACAGGCTCTTACTATAGATAGCCAGGTCAAAGCAATCAGCATATGAATCTTCACACACAGCGAGCAAAAACATAACTCGACACAGCTCTCTATCGAATATTATTGTAAGAGGAGTTAAGTGCACCAGGGTATGACCCTATTAAATACCAAACCTGTAGCTCCAAAATAGCACAAAACCCAGATGGATGATCTCATCTCAAGCAGTAATGTGCCAGAATACAAATAGAGGATTGCAAATACTTCAAGCACACAAGGAAAGCAAAATAAGGCCATGTTAAAATAAAGGGTGGAATATATATTGATGGCTGAGCAGAATGACGGATGCTAGACCTGCTGCCGCTGAAACTGATGGTGGGCTTTCTGTTCCCATAGTTGGACTTTAAGGCCTCATTATGGGACTTCTGAATATCATAACCATATAGCAGCCCCTCAAGACACACTTTAGTCCACTAAAAGCAGCAATGAGGCTAAATACCCTCATCAAGAAAACAAGATGTGGGTATTTAGCCTCATCTAAAGGCTAAATGATGTTAACATCTGTGTTGCTTTCTAGTTTGGGGCTAGCATAGCGCAGCCACTGGTCTAGGGTAGAGGGTGCTGCAGACTTAGGTGGAGCTTGGATCAACTCAGAAGGGCTGTTTGTACATCAGATATGAATAGTATTGTACGAAACCAGGGGGTTTTTATTAACAAAACAAACATGACTTAGTTTAGACAGATGGAAAAATTTTATATTTCAGTAAGGCTGTCTGCTCTAGCATAAAAAATCCACTTCTGTCATTTTCCAGTGAGCTCAGCCTGGGAGGGCCTGAGTGCCCACGGGGCGCTTTGGGAATGAAAAGTGCATGGCTAATCCAGGTGGCGATCGTTCATTCCTTGGGCTTTCAGAGGAATGTAGTGTTGTGGTCCAGCAAGTGCCACTGAAACACAAGGTGAAAACCCACACGAAGAAGGATCTCATGAAGGAGGACAAGGAAACCAGCCAGACCCACAATAATAAAATTCCAAATAACATCCTGGAGGCAGTTTTACAATTGTGAGCATTGCCATGGACCCAGATGCAGCTGCAGGAAACATGGATTTTGGTTTAGTTTATATCCCATGGATTGGCGTCCAGGCTCTGCAACTAGCAAGTATGATCTCTTACTGAATAGGAGCATAGCCACAGGAGAGGAAAGATTAAGGGTATCAAAGGAATACATTTTTCATTTCACTCCTTTCTTATTACAGTAGATTAAAAGAAAAAAAGAGAGTTTTTTTCAACATTCAATTTTGAGGAAGAACTAAATAAGCCAAAAACATTGTTCAGAATTAGAGCACTGAATAAAGGATTTCAAAACCACAGTGTGTGGTTCATGGTGGGATTTTTATTTCCTTTTAAGACGAGCCATATACAGCTGTACGAGAGCTATTGTCCTCTGTCCCACTGAAGAAATAGTTTCTTTCTGAAGTGTTCAATCTGTTAAGACACATAGGTGCTTTAAAAGCTTAAAAGAAGAAGGAAAGCACTCAAACTCTCTTCTGGTTCAAATGGCAATTATCTGAAAAGCGGCAAAGAAACAGGAATACATGGGTAAATGAAATAGCTTTTGATTGCCTGGCTATGAATGATAGTAGGATTTGTCTCTTTGGGAATGACACGCAGTAGCAAGCAGTATGCACTGGCAAGACAGAAGTCAGCCCCGAATGAGTGGTACAACAGCAGCGATCTTACACAGCGCGGATGGTTATTACAAGCCTGCACAGGAGAAGCCACTTTCTTCTCTAATGGATGGAGAAATGCTTCTTGCCACTGAGCTACAAGGGGACACAATTTGAAGAAAACAAAACCCTTAAAAACTTCCTGATAACTGTGGGTCTGGAAAGTCTCTTTTCCTTCTCTTCTGCAGGGATTGTCAAACACCAAGACTTCCACCATCATTTTTAGGCCCCATCAAGACAAAGGCTAACAAAAGAGGAAGGCTGAAAGACCAACTCTAGTTTACAATTCCACCCTTCGAATTCATCATTCATCGACTGAAGGAACGTTTCTCAAAATAAAAAAAAACAAAACAGAAACGTAGACTAGGTAAGCACAGAGCCTGAGAAAACAGAATTACTGATCATTTTAGCTTGTGTGCTGCTGTCATTCATTCCCCAGGGAATCCCATGCTCCAGGCAGATCTGGCAAAGCAGACCTCTAAGAAGAGAGGAGCTTGTGTAACAGAGAACCTGGAAAGCTTCAGGCACTGAGCTTGACTGTGTTGAGCTGGGAATGAGGGGTGAAAGCAAGTCACAAGGACCACAGTGCTGAGATTTCCAGTGCAACAATTCTAGTGACTCAAAGTGCCAAATTTCAGCCCCTCTGAGTGTAAAGCAGAATAGCACAGGACTCGAGCCAGCGGCTGGTAGAAAAATGGCAGCCAGACATCCTCCTTTAATCTTCTGAAGTTGACTGTCTCTTTGCTCTGACAGGTTATCTCTAGGCAGAGGAAGAAAAAAACCCCAACCAACTTCCCCCACAAGCTTTTTCTAAGAGAAGACAACAGACTTGGAAAAAGTCTTAAAAGAAGGCAATCTTTGCTCAAGATCAAATTCTTTAGAAGGAAGTCCTCAGAGAACTGTTACACCACGTGCTTAGGTGCAAGTGGGAAACCTGACTAGAACCTTAATTTATCAGGGTAAAGCGAGGTGTTGCAGCCCTGATCACATTCAGAGATTTTTTTTTTTTAGGCCATGCAGGTACATACTACCAGGGCATGCTATGGTTGAAAATGGTTGCATTACTAACAAGGCTTAAGACCCTGGAACAGTAAAGGACTGGCCACAAAATCTCATCAGTGCTGGTAAGTCCAGGACAGCTGAATTTCAAGCTCAGAGCTATTTCAAGTCTTTATGCAGCTGGCTAAAAATCCTCCCATGTTACAACAGTTTGGGAATTTGTGAATTTATGAATTCCAGTTTGAGTTTCTGAATTCTCTGTATGTTTTTGTTTATAGTCATGGTCTTCAAAAGGTTGCCAGAAAGGCCAGCTTTAGAGTGCATGTAAACGCAGGCTGAGAAACACGTGTCCAACACAACAGCCTGCAGAAGGGGGCGGCTCAAGTATGGCTGTAACAGACTATCAGAGAAACTGTCTTGAGGAAGCACTATGCCTCACATATGCAAGCTAGCCGAGGTCCCCTCCACCCATAACCACTTGCTTATAAATCTGTAGCATATAAATGCTTATAAATCTGTAGTTTGGAAGTGGCAAAAAGATCTAGTAAGGTGTCAGAGGGAAACCTGGCACTAAGGAATAGAGTAAATTCCTGGCCAGAGACAAAAAAACAAATTCCTGTTCAGCTGGGAGAGTTACTCTGTATTGGGCAAGCAGAGGCAGGGACCTTGTCCCATCATCTGAGATCTCTGCTTGCTTGTTTGCTGGTGAGGAGACAAGTGAACCCTTTGGAGAGGCTGAAATCAGCAGTGGGATTCAGACCTGCTGGTGGTGGTCGACAGCCTGCACCCACCTCTGAACTACAGCTGGGAGATGTCCAAGCAAGGGAGTTTTGTTCATAGCTATCGCTATGGAGTAGAGTGGCTCCTATTATGCAGAGAGAAGGTTCTTGTGCTCAGAGAAGTGCCCCTTAGAGGGGTTGCAGAGGGGATGAAAAGGAGGGAGACTCCCAGTGAGCTTTTTTCTTTTATCTTGCAGATGAACCAGATGGCAGGAGCAGCAGAAACCAAAGGAGGAGCATGAAGCCTTTAAGAATCAGATTGCTAAAACGTAGGGAAAACTGAAGCCAAAAACTAGGCCTGGACAAAACAGAGCACCGGAGTGGAAAAACAAGCACTGGAGAAGCTTAGCCAAAAGGGGAAAGAATAAAATAAACCAGCTCAGTTCTTCAATTCAAATTCCAACTCTGTGCTTTCAGGAGAGGAGACTTAGAGAAACTGAAGAACTGGCATTAAGTCTCCTTTGTAGCTGCAGCTGCTCACAGTTATCTGCCTCCGTGTTCCCTGGCAGACGGGACTGCAGCGCTGAAAGCCTGCAAATTTCCCAGGATGTAAAAAAAGGGCACCAAAGAGTAACCAATGGATCCATCACGAACTCGCACACGCTTACAGCTGCTCTGCATCAACTCACTGATGGTGGGGGACACGTAATGTTCCCTCTGAAAGCCCTACTTGCTCAAGCAGGGCTTTCTGATCTCCCTGGAGAGATGCTGCTGAGCCTGTATTTTAATTGGCTTGCACGTCCCAAGACGGATTTTCATCAGGCACAAGACCTCGCTTATGGGATATTGCACTACATCCTCTCTTCTCAGGAGTACTCTCATTTTTCAGAGCAAATGCCCATAAAAAGGGCATGATGTCAGGCATACCATCTGCAGGATGTGCCGTGCTCCTCCATTACCAACCGCAGACTGATCGACGCTGCTGCTCCATCACCCCTGGAGGAAGCATTACAAACCCCTTTCAACGCCTGCCCCCCCCCCATTTCAGTAAAGATCCCGTGACACTTTGTGGAAAAAAACAGTGTTGTATTTGATTTACAATTAACAGGATTTACAAATAATGACAAAGAAACAGATTAGCCATGAAATTAGGATGCCTTTCTTGATAAGGAGTAGCTGGCAAAGCACCTTTATGTAGAAGTCATGTACCTCAGTCCTAAACAGTGTAAAATAACTTACAGCCCAGGCAGGTTCAGGAATGATTATACACAAATGCAAGAAGTTGAATACAAAACAAACCAAAAAACCCCCTCCCAGCCTACTGGGCAGGAAACCAGTTCTGTCGAGGCTTTTGATTTTTGGAAACCAAAGGAAAGACCCAGTGACAAATACTAGGAAATTTTCAAAAAGGTGGGGAAAAAAATACCAACAAACAGCAAAAGTCACCATGTGA
The DNA here is from genome assembly GCA_013401315.1 of Balaeniceps rex. Lineage (NCBI taxonomy): Eukaryota > Metazoa > Chordata > Aves > Pelecaniformes > Balaenicipitidae > Balaeniceps > Balaeniceps rex. The sequence goes on along the minus strand of VYZW01016622.1, from coordinate 18,362 downwards.
CAACCTACCGGGCAGGGAGAGCGGGCAGCAGGCACTGCGTTAGCTTGCTGAGAACCAGCAGAGTCTGGCGCTTGGCAGGACAATGAACGAAGGAGTACAGATGGCAGCGCTTCATTAAAATGCTACTTTACTGCCAAAAACTTGCGAGACAAAGAGGAATAAAGTTCTCTGATGTGCAATATAGCAATTTAAGAAGACGTACCTAACTTTTTGATTTGTACGGAGCTTACCTATATTGTAAACGCACACTTTCTGACAAGTTATTTCAATTGTCTTTGCTATGGGTTATGGTGTGTACGCAATCAAATGCAGCATTCCAAGGCTCAAAACTGAGTGGTTTTCAATAGACAGGTATATGATTTTTCCAATATCATACTAGTATTTTACACCACAAATACAATAAAAACAAGTGATGGTATTTCTAGGACAGTTCCAAGATTCAAATAAAAAATCATCAGAACCATTCTAAAGTAAGATATTATACATAATCAAACCATGTTAAACAGTACACTCTCGGCAAGCAGCTAATTACAAGCATTCTGCTGGTCATGTTTTTCACACAAAAGTAATTCAATAGCACATAAATATTTTTCTGATCTGCTTCTTTTTACAAAACCATTCATCAGATTCACAGAATTAGTACAAGTAAGGCACATTAGCATATATCATAAAACTCACAATAATAACAAAGAGTTTTAAAGTTTTAAGGACTAATTTCTTCTTTGCAGTGATTTCTGAACCGAATGAGACTTTATCAGTAGAACCCTCCTACATTGACATTACTCTTATTTCCATCGCAGCCAACTGTGGTGGGTGCAATGCTGTGCATCACCATGGACATAAATAATTAAATTAAGAACCGTGTATGGTACCAGATCCCAGTCTCAGATCTTGCAGAGAAATCAGACACATTGTTCACGCTGTTCATTATGAGCATAGACTAAGTTTTAGAGCTACATGGAAGTCAATTTCCAGTTCTCAAAATAAAAGGGGATATTGCATGTGTTTCTGAGTATGTTATCATTTTCCTAGTACAAATATTGCTTAACGTAGAAAGGATGTTGTAGTATTGAATTTACTTGCATAATGAATCCTAAATGCTGATGTCTCAGATTCTACTAAATTAAACGAACTATAGGTTTTCCTTCTTCCACCCCCCACCCTGCCCCCAACCAAAGGACTCTCTTTCCCACAGAAGATTCATTTACACACAACACAGCTTTTAATTAGGAGCATAATTTACAGTAAAAATTTTTTACATTACACCTCTGCTATCAAAAAACCAAGAAATCTTTCATTTAAAGTTGTAATTATACATTAAAAAATAGAACACTATTTCCTTAACAGGAAGAATGAATTTGAACATCTTCAGATCAGATTTCTTTATTGCGGCTTTTGAGTCAAAGGTCAGTCACTTTATTCTCTAACGCAGCTGCTATTTGCTGTAAACGGAAGGCAAGCTGCATTTTTTGTGCAGCTGGATCCTCTTCAAGTGCATTTATAATCTGGAAGAAATAAACACAGAATGTTTAGAATCATTTAGCTTAAAATATACTATATAGTTCCTGGACCTAGTGTTTGATACTACTTTGGTTGTGAAGAGTCTTTTGCATTCACTCTGTACCAAAGATAATCTAGTAGGCCCCATGTTCTATTTTTACACAAAGGCAATAAAAATTATCGTCTCCGTTACTTTATCTAAGTTGCTGTAATGTTTCCCATTATGCTGGGATCCAAGCAAATTAATAGGCAGTACTTTATCTTGTGAAATACTACATTCCAAGATGGAACAGGCAGGGGGAAAAACGCCTTTATAGCTATTTAAGAAACAGTGCTTTTACTTACAGTGCACCCTACAAGGCTTAAGGGTCATTTACCAGCAGTAATTAAGCCCCATCCCCATGAGCTTCGGTTATGAAAAGCTCCTGGGTGGTCCACGCATAGGCATTAGGTAGGGCAATGCAAGGTCTCTTGTGTCTATAGGCAATACGATGAAGAAAATGGTCTGGCCACAGCATCAGGGAGCTGCCGGCAGCTCCCCTCCAGCTGTCGCCAAGAAATGCTGAGACTCTGGCCCAGCACCATGTAGCTCAGGAAACAAAGATCTCGTCAGAGGAGACCCCCAGCATCCCGCATGCAGCCTCTGCTCTACGGAATATATATATATAGGAAGGTATGACTCTAAGACACAAGGGATTTGAAAACAAGAGCTAGAAAAGGTCAACTGTTATGAGAATGCTTTTCTTCAAATAGAGTTTTTTAGGGCTTCTCAAGATCAAATTTCAAAGGTTTCGAAAGGTTTTCATTTCCACCATCCTTTAGGGAAACTTTTCCACCAACTATTAGATTTCTCCATTAGGAGAATGTGTTACACGGCAAAACCATTCCTTTTCTAGAACTGGCTTTATTAATAAAAGTCAGACACTGTAATCAAGCAGAAACCTTTAGCTCTGTTTAAATACTGTATAAACTTGCAAGTACAAGAACTGGAGAAATAGTCTGCCTGTCACTACCTGTGGTTCTCACTACTTCTTGAGATCATTGACAATGGAGATTAATGCAGTCAGTATCAATCTAGCCAATAATTTCACTTTGAAGGACTGGTATAGCATTTGAGTTTCAAACACTGGAGCAAATTTGTTTAGAAATAATTATTTTAATGGATTTGTTTTTAAAGTGTGAAAACATTTTTATAAGACAGAGTTAATAAACACTTATTACAGTATTTAAATTGGGCCTAATTTAATTTGATATTGTTCCCTTAATTTAAACAATTACATCTAGCTGTAACTCCTCAAACCTAGACTAAATAATTCATGATTATCTCTGCTGGTGAATATATCCTTCATATAAATGTGGACAATTAGAATGTACCCACTTAGTCATTGTCAAGCCCTGCAGAGATGCAGAAGGTACAGCGCATGCTGGGAACCACTGCGTCAGTAATAAAGACAAGGGCAGCTGCAAAATGTTCCAATTTATGCAAATTAAAACATTTTCATGGAAAATAAATAAGCTTGATTAATTTTACTGAATGATTCTTGACAGATTATCTCCAGAACTCTGAATTAGCAGCCTTTTCATCAGGTGCACCTTGTTGTTATACAGTGATGTACGTGAAAGGAAGAGCTGCAGCTACGCACTGGGGTTTGCTGGCCTGCCACTGATGAAGTCCCACAGACTGGCGACTCCACCTGCGCCTGCCACCAAACGTAAAACCACGAGTGGAAGCAGGGACACAGGGATGTGGAAGAATCAGGGCTTTATGGTTCATCTGTTATCCAGGGTCCCCGAGTGTTTCTGTAAGAGGTCAGGCCACGGATACATTTGGGGAGGTGTTGAAAGCCAGCTTGGTTAGCGCTCGGGATGAGGGGCAAGGAAGCCAACGCCATCGGGTTGGCCTTCATTCCTCTGGCTGCTTCCCCTGCTGACCCTCATTGCAAGACTTCTCAGGGTGATTTGATTTTCCCTGCTTACATCTGTTTAAAAGCTGCGACAGGTTGGCTGCTCCTCTATAAAACAGCTGCAGTGAAGCTGAGGATGAGACTCATTGCCTTTAGTGCTAAATGTAAGTGAAAACACGAACTGTGCTGAGGTGCAAGACAAACTGAAGAGAGCTCACATGTGCTGTACTCCTTTTTGATACAGCATCTGTTCTTACTTGCTTTGATTTAATTCTGAGAGTTTTCTGGAGGCATTCATTTCCATGGAAACCTTTGAATAAGTTTCCTTCTCTCTTTTTGTTTTCAGATTAAGTTTGGAGAGCCATAGCCACAGCCCAGCTACACTGCGATATTCTTTGTCCCCCTTTCCACAGGGTGTGAAAAACCTAAGAAACGTTTTGGACTGAATCTGTGAGCCTCCTTTTGAATCAGGCTATATTCAACAGTTACTCTACTTTGGTTTACCTCGGGCAGGCACTTCATTTGGCACGGCAAAACACGGACGATAGCATGCATGGAAGTTTTAAGTGCATCTTAACTAATAAAAAAGGCACAGCCCCATTCCTGCGAGCAAAACAAGTTTAATGGATTGTTCCTAATTAAAAAAAACACTGGCTTGAAACCTGATATAGCTCTCATGACTACTTTTTGCTCGGTGACATTCTTATGTCCTAATTCTTAGGAATTAGGATGGTAGAACTGAAGAGAAATGATTTTAAAATCTATTTCTCTTTCAGATCTTGTTAAACTATCACTACCAAAACCATATAGCCCATAATGAAATTGTTCATTTGTAAGAACACACCCTTGACCAGTGTAATTGCCAAGCAAGGTGTATAACTGCAGAGTTAGAGCTTTCTGTTCAGCATTGCTTTTACCTGATTATCCAGGGAATTCCAGAAGTTGTTCCTTTAGACTGATGTTAGCCTTCATAACTTTTTACCATTGATATTAAAAAATGAAAACAAAAGCCGCAACTTACCTCATCATAGTATTTGTTAGTATACTGGTAGAGTTGGTTTAGAGCCACAAGCGTATTTAGGGAATCAGTATGTGCCTGTTAAACGACACAAGCGGGCAGCAAAGGTGTCAAAATACGATCACAGACAGCTGAAAGTTATGCACATGCACAACTGTTGGATACAATATACAAGATTTCCAAATGTAAGCTCTGCATTCTGTAACTTTTGTTGAATGACAGTTGGGGCAGAAAAAAGGGGTGGGAAAACTTCTGTTTGGTGATTTTTAGTTCAAGACTTTCCCGCTGGTGTTTTTCCAGCCTGCCCACAACTCTAACACTGGAGGTGGAAAATATTTTGAACTCTGAATGTCAAACCACAGACTACAGCTCAAACATCTGTTAACAACATGGGTATGTATAACTAAAGCATTTACTCAGTACAATCTACGTATTGTTGAGATATTAAGCATTGGTTCTGTCACTGTCATGGCTGTTTGAAATCCTTTCTCCAGCTCTTAAAAGAGTTAAACTCTTTGAAATTATTCACACCTCACTACAGCAAAGGTGTAACTCATCAAGATCACGAGCACATGTACGTTTGGAAAAAGCCGTCTGAATCATGAAGATGGAAAGGGGAGATGGAGAGACAGACAGAGAGAAAAAGGACTTTAAATGAAGCAGGAAATAACTCTTCCATTACCTCTTCCTCCCTCCCCCCCAATATTTAACTTATTTAGTGAATGTGCTCTACCTGTCTAAACAGATGCTTTTCATTCATATAGGATTCAAGTCTCTAGCTATGCCTTCAGTCTTTTAAGTTAGTTAAGAAAATGAAGAATTGCAAAATACTGCTACTGGCATAAATGATTACCCAAGGCATAAAGCAGCAGAGAAACATCCATCTTTCCTCGCTCTGCAAAAGTTGCTTCTAGAGCTGGTCAAAATTTGCAATGTTCAATCACTCCTTCCATATTAATTTTTATCATAATTTATAATGTAAATAGAAAGGATCAAGATATTCTGCTGATGTTAAAACATTCCATTGAATTTACTTTCAATCACCAAATGTTTTAATTTTATATACATCTCAATTTGTGTAATAAATAAAGTGAACTGGAAAATGAAATGTCACTGCAGGTGAATTTTGTAGTGAATGACTGAAAACAGAAATGGTCTCATGAGGATGTTGACCTGCAAAATGTTAGGTCCTAGGGGCACTGAAATAAACAAACGACAAAAAATTCCCCAAACATCTTCCTTACGCTACAACTCTTCAACTAAATTAAGCAAATGAGCAAACCAGCCAGTAAGTACATTGTCTCTTTGCTCAGGCTAAACAACATCTTTTAAGACTGGTGGGGGACTTTCCTGGTTCTCCAAGTTAAACCGAGTGCTTCAAAGGCACGAGCCTATTCTAGCTAAGCTGAGCTGCAGAGCAGACAGGCTCTTTCAAGACTGAAGCAGGTTTTGTACTGTCTTTGCTCCACCAGTCTCCAACCAGAGTCCCCAGCTAGCAACCACCCTCCTCTGCTCTTCTCCATGAGAGGTAACCCCCGATAACCTATCATGCAAAAAGAAAAAGTGCCAGTGAGCGAGTACATGGTGAGCTCCTCACATGCACCATAAAGCAGAAGTATTGCCCTCGTATAGACAGCTCTAAAATAAGCTATACTTAACGTACGTGCCTCCTCTTTCATTTCTGGAATCTAAATTTTGCTGTGGTAGCACTCTGAATTCAGTCATTACTTGTTATCAGTGTGATCAATGCTAAAAATCCTCTATACACTGTGGAGAGAAAACACAATTCAAGAGTGCTATAATTTTTCCACAATGGATGTGAAAAAATCCGAACACTTCGCTCTGACACCTACACCACTCAGATAGATTAGTGATGATAACCATTCTTGGTTCCATTCAATAATCAACGTTTCAAAGGGCTAAAAGGCACGACTACACTAAACAGGAGTACTTCAGAGATTTATGAAATAACTCATTTGATGCTTGCATATACAAAACACCCACTTGTTGAGTTAGAAAGGGAAGACAAAAGAAAACAGTAAAACAGTGCTATACTTGGCTCCAATTTCAGGACAAGAAAATGGAATTTATTCTTACCCTAGAAATCTCTGCTAGATGAGTATTCATGTCTTGGTCACTAACTGGCACCATCTGACGAATACCTTTGTAGTAACTGCAAAAGAAGAAACCAGACTTTCAATTAGGTGAAGTTAGCTGTGGTTTTCTGGTAATTCTGTCTTTCAATTTTGCAATTATTTTAAACATGCTTCCTAATAATGCAGGAGATGCTCTACCACAACAGACCAATGATTCCTTTAGTAATCCTGCCTTCCAACAGTCATTAGTACCTTCACAACAGAGGCAAATTGTACCTGATTGTACAGAATACCACAGGAAAGAAATGTATTTATAATTGCAGCCGATGATTATTTTAGGTCTTAAACCTTTTGAAGTCATCAGCTAGCAAGAGTTTTGTCCTGCGGACAGATCTTCCATGGTATTCACAGAATTCCCAATTAGTAAATGAATAAAGTCAGAGATGGAATAGAAAAAATGTATTTGTGAAAATGTTTTCAGGATTTGATCTCTACTGAGTTATGGAAGTGCAGCATTGGTTAGACTGATCTCATGGGTAACAACCACTGCAGAAAACAGCATCATATTTTCTCCTGAGTAAATCTATCCATCTGTCTGCACAGACATGAACACACACTGGGTCATAACGGCCCTCCATTTCAACCCTGCCAATGCCACCACCAAGGGAACGTTTTAACATTCAGGTTTAAAATTTTTAACATTTGACAGTTGACTTCGACTACCTCGGCATTCGCTTTTCCTCTTACAGAGGTTTAAAGCCCTAACAACTCTGAATAAGCATGAAAAGAGCCTATACTTACTCTTCCACCATTTTCTTATAGTTAGAGATTTCTTTCGCGTAAAGTAATTTATTACTCGGAGAATCCTGAAAAATTTATAACAGAGAGAAACTTGGTTGATTTATGAACATCTCTAGGAAGCAAAAGAAAGTCAAGAACTTAAGATCAAGCCTTTATATTCACATGCACTTGAACTTTACAGATATTAACATTTGGATGCTTATTAACATTGGTGGGATTATTTGTCCTAAAAGGATGACATTTACACATGGCATTACTGTTGAGTTTCAATGCAAGATGATACTAAATTACTGGTGGACATGAAATAGTCAGTTCTTAACTTGCTTTTTATAAAAGCAGTTGCTATTTTCTCCTTCTTATAAATATCAATTGGCAGGCTACACAGAAACACTGACACGTTCACCAACCTGTTAAGTGGTGGAATGCTAACTTCATTATAAAACTAAAAAGAAACTATCAAAGCTGTATCTCCTCAGAGAATGGGTATTGTCTATGAGGATGCCCTTTGTCTTGTCAGGCATGAGCGTAATCAGGATGTAGAATGCAAATCACTTACTCTGCTTAATTTGTGCTCTGTTCTTGTGCAAGCATCCATGAAAGTCTGTGCAATGACTGACAAGGAAGCATCCACTACTTCATGAACATGAACATCAAAGATGAAATGGGGATTTTTCAGTATGTTTACCCAGAATCTAAGAGGCAGGCTGCAAAGCAAGGAAAAAGATAAATAATCCTTTTTACACAATAAATGTTCTACAACAAGCAAATCACATGAAATTAAGTATGGGTTTCGCATTTTGATTTCCTCACAACAGTGAAGCTTAATTTTATATTTCAATGTTTATACAAGCTGTCTATTGTCTGGTTTCTATGTCTGAAAACCAAGCCTTTACATCTCTCACAGAAAAACTCATATGAGAAGAGTCTCGAGTGCCCCAAAATAGCAAAAGAAGATGTCTGCATGGTTAGAGTGGTATTTTATTAGATTTTGTGCTTTGACAGGTAAATCTAGTCCCATTTGCCTCTTGCTTTCCTCTTCTCTGAGGAAAGACAAAAACTAAAGTGGTCAATCCGCCAATGACAACCCCACAGGTAGGCTGGTTTCATTTTTGCAGCTTCTAGACTTACAGGGAATCCTTTTGATCATATAAACATATTATCTCAATGAAAATGATTCTGAGAATTATAAATGAAATTTACCTTGATTTGTGGTAAGAGTGCCAGTACGTACCTGGGAATTACACTCTCCTTGCTCTGCAATACAAGTATTATTCTGTTCATACTGTACCTGTTTGTTTTCCAGATGTGAATGGTATCTTCATCCTTAATGTCATGTTTTTCTGCTTGCTCATCAAGAAAGTCAAAGAAGTATTTCACAGCTGGTGGCACCACATGGTTCGAGTTCAGCACGCTATGAAAGAAGTTATCTACAAACTGCTGAAGTGTCCCCTAAAAGCAAAATTTAAAAAATCATTACATTTGTGTTACAGGCTGAACTTGGTGCCATCCTAGAATCTTTTATTCCTATTGACACTAAGAGCCCATAATCCAGCTGCAGTCACTGATGGCCTTCATCCTGAGTGCTAAGGGTACCGGGTGACAAAAACCAAGCAACTTCTTAGTGCAGTGACCTTGCAAACTGCCAACAGAGTAAAGACCTTCTAGAGAACAATTTTATGTTCTAGCCTGAAAGGTTGTGACTTCACCAACTATTCTACGGTTTGCACAGAAAGGTCTGCTTTCTGCTTGGCAGTAGAATCATAGAATGATAGACTAGAATAGAATCATAGAAAAGAATCACAGAATAGTTTGGGTTGGAAGGGTCCTTTAGAGGTCATCTAGTCCAACCCCCCTGCAATGAGCAGGGACATCTTCAACTAGATCAGGTTGCTCACAGCCCCATCCAAGAATCAGAAACTGGTTGCTAAGTTTACAATACATTTACACTTCAGGGTCATTGTGCACATAAATAATTGTTAGCCCTTTTTTTTGATGGTTTTGCAGCTTCCCACCTCCAGTTTCTCTGATTCCAGAGCACCTTGCGATTTTTAGAAAGAGACTGAGAGGAAAAAGTACCAGTGAGCATTTGACTTTTTGTTTAAGGGCAAGCACTCGGGTCTCATCAGACACCCAGTCTGACCCAGCTCCATGAGCTCCAAGCCCAAGGAGTGAAGTGTCCCAGGAGGGCTGTGTGCTTGGTTGGATTCCTGCATCTGCCTGGACCTTAGAGACTGCGACCTTGGAGACTGTCCCCTTGTTTTAGAGATGACCCTGTTGAGGCCACATGCAGTTTGTCCCCGCTCAGCTGGTTGGCCCTACAGACACATTTGAAAGGCTGCACCCTCTCTGTCACTGTCACTCCAGTTGCCAGCCTCAGAACAGGGCAGGGACTGAGAAGGCAAGGAGCCCTAAGCCACTCTGCTGTCAGCAAGGACACATCAACAGTCCTTGGGTTGTAGGGGTAGCTGTGGTCCCAGCCATAACACCTCACCAGCTCTGTACGAGTTAGTAAAGCTCCAGACTGGTGATAATCTATAAACTGGCTATTGGCAATAGAAAAGCAGTGGCTGCAAAAGACTTATTAACAGAAGAGAGGGATGTAAGCATCTTGCTGGCTCTTTGTCCTGAGTCTATGTCACCTATGCAATGCACAGACTTTCCTTCACATCCACTTTCACACTTGGACAAACGGCCTTAGCTGGAGCCAGACCACCCTCACTTTCATGAGGAGCCTGGCTTTAAGGTCATTCAACACATTATTCCAAATTCTTCCTGCAAGGAGGAATGCTTTGCAAAATTATTTTGCTTGTGATCCAGTCTGCAGTATAAGCACTAAAAATTCTCTAAAAGGACTATTATTATTTGAAAACATTTTTATTTTTCTAGGTTATACTGCAGCATTGGTCACACACAAGAACAGGGAAATATAAGACACGCAGTTTACAAAGCATTTGGTTCAAAAGAAAACCCAACAAAATATTATCTAAACAGGTGGCACAGAGGAGAATATCCATTTTTGTCTTGCAAGAAAAATCTTTATTTAACGAACACATAATCATGGTTCTCAGCTTTGATCAGGAGTTATACTTTATCTCGTTCCCAGTAATGTTCCTCGGGGGATATTAATCACTTGAAGCCCTGAACACCAGCTTGTATGTACATGACACATATTCAAAATTGCAGCCAAACGCATGACTAATAGTTGCATCATTTTCTTCAGTTGTACCTCAAAATCTATAGAAGTAAGGTGTACCATGGCACATCTGAGCCCTACCTTCACAGAAAGAAGTCTGGTCAGGTAGATTTCTGTAATAGCTTTGGTCCTCTCTTTTTCCTTCACGCTGCCCCGCTTCGATTTACCTTCATCTATTTCATCTACTGGCCGGACTAGATGCCAGACCTTATTTTCATCTTCCAGGAGTGCATGCCCTAGAAACGGTAATCACAATAATTACAAAAAATGCCCCACACCCAAACCAGCAACATGAAAATAATCATATACATAAGTACCTGTAAGATCTTTGTTCCCTATCCTCAACATACCTGTCCTCTTGCCAAGAGGATCTACGTTACTCTGTTCCTGTCCAACATATACAACTCAAGTACTAAATGTTCAATAATACATAAGCTGAAAAAGCTTGCTTTTGTCAAGCGCAAAGGGAGAGGAAGGAATCACACAATAAGGGAACTTCTGTTCGGTCACGTAAGCACAGTATGTGTATTTTTTGAGGTCTGCACACTGAAGTACTCTACCCCTTTGTGAATTCTCGGAGACATGATCAAGTTACAGAAACTCAGCTAGGTCTGACCCAACAGCCACCACAGAAAGAGCAATTGTAGCCTACTCCAGGTACAATGCAAGATATTGTTGTAGCAGCTCTGGTGAATTTGGCAGTGGCAGTTTAAGAATTTATGATCTCAACTTTTTTTCTAGGTATCACCATTACAATTTACATTTTTACCCTAACTGCTGAGTTCAAAGTATGGTACCTCAGTTCAAACCTGCCTTTATCAGCATTTGATCAGCACCACTTGACTTTGTAGCTGAAAAGAAGGGAAAATGCATCCCTTTGCTGAGAGGACGTGCACTCCAGCAGACAGAGGTAATGACTGCAGCAAATGCATAATCCATTATAATAAGATTTTAAAAAATTTGTTTGTCAGTATTCATAGCTTAAACCAGAGAAAGAGGCTCATATCAAGTCTGTTACCATATAGCAGAAACAGGAGTAAGCACCTGGATGCTAATGACAGCTCATCTGATTACAGTGCCTCGCTATGCTACCCGTGGCTTGGTCATGCATCTGGTCCCTGAGCTTAGTTCAATGATCACGCAGTGGAATAAAGGGAGTCTTGCATTTCAGCATCAACATGAATGTTCAGACAAGCTCTATGCTTGAGAATCTTTTGTTACGAACAGTTCTAAAAGAGATGATACAATTGTTTTAACTTGCAATTAATATCCCTTGAAAAAAGATTCTGTGTCACAAACTTAGTTTCAAATCTCTTGGTTTTGCTCGTTCTTCCTTTAATTTCTGAATTTTTATATCTACTTGGCATAGTCCCTAAAATCAATGGTGCTTTTCCAGCAGAAGTTACTGAATCAGTGCACTTAAAATCATTGACATCTTAAAAATGTGGAAGTCATTTTTCCCATAAAAATTGTGATTCAACCCTACTGCACCAATTATTTTGCATTACTGCTAAGTTTTATGCTTTAATATATGTATCTAATGTAACTGAATCCCAGTTACAGCAGAAAATAGCAATTTCTAATTGCATTAATTTTGTCCTTTCAAATTTTTGGCCATAGTAGTTTATTAACTAAGTTCCTCAACAGCTACATTAAATTTACCAGCTTGCATGTATGTTCAATATTTTATATCACAGGGGAAAAGAACATTTATGTGTAATCTGGCCAAGCCAACACTTCTGTTTGAATCTACTTTATATATCCTCATGAAAAGCAGTAGCTATGCAGTCTTCTGGGACCTTTACTTCTTTTTAGCCAGGTAGGGAAACAAAATAAATGCCACATTAAATCACATTATCCTTTGAGAGTCCTTAATTTGACTTGGAAGTTCATGTGAATGAAGCAAGAAAGAAATAAAAGCTATCACTTTATTTTGAAGCGGCTGTGATTTCGCTATCGATACCATTCATAGCAATCATCCGCCAGTAGCCAGTACAGTAAGAACCACTGCTGGGCCTGAAGGCTGGAATTTCTTTTTCAATGCCTGTTATTTACTTTTGTAAATTAATAGATCAAATCATGCAGTTAGAGAAGAAACTATTTTCCAGCCCTATATCAGTCGCTTGGTACGCTTCTGCTTCCTCCTTTGAGTCAAAGGAATTTATCCTCTCTTTGCCCTCCTGATGGTACATGGCCCAGTTTAACTTTGGAGCGAAGAGAAACAACCAAAGGGTTTCCACTGGCCCTTATGTTCAGCTTAATTTGGCCCATGTTTGTTTAGCAACCACAGAATTGGCTACTAGGGAAATAGTAGCTATTTCAAAGTAAAGTAGGGATTAAGAGACTACAGCTCCACCAGCTGAACTTCTGCAACACAAAGATCCCACTTCATTGCTAAAAATAGCAGGAAGAAAGAGGAAGAGAAATTCAGAACATGGGGCACCAAAACATGTCACCAGTATGGTTGCTAAGAGAAAATAACATTTCTATGAGATAGTATTTTCCCCAA
>VYZW01016617.1:6124-46386 GCA_013401315.1 Balaeniceps rex | reverse complement strand
GTCTTTTCCAACCTAAACGATTCTATGATTCTATGAAATTTCATCCCCTTTTTCCCATACTGTCTGACCAGTCCAAACTTGCATTAATGAGTTTCCTATCTACCATACAGAACAGACACCTAGCTCAACTTGCAGAGCTTGTATTTCCATTAAGTACCTACCATACAAACATCAGATGATGAAAGACTCTAAAGTGCAAATTATGTTTGCTTTTTGAAACAGAAACGATGAATGGAAAACAAGTTACCTCTCTATCAATAGTTTTAATGAAGCCCCATGTCCAGCAAAGTACATAAGATTGAGACTAAATGCTGCCCTGTGTTAATTTTATCAATGTGCTTAATGTGAAAAGATTTTTTGAAACCCAGTGTAAATGGTAGTGGGGAAGGTACATAAACAGCAGTTCAGTCAGGGGTCTGAACTGAAAGTAAAGCAAAGTTTCTCTAAAAAAGGCAGGCAAACTTTCTATGTGCTGTCCTCTACATTTGGATGCTCCTTTGGGTGACAAGTGTGCAACCCCATAACAACACCTGCAATGAATTTAGAAATAGAACTGAGTCTCTTGCAACAGGGGTAATGCCAGAGGGTTAACGTCCTAATCCCCGTACATATTATTTGTGCTAATGCCACAAACTAAAGACAACACTAGAAAGTAAGGTGTGATTTACATAATGCTGATCAGTTTGAAATTTACAGTAAGCAGAACTGCTTTTTGATCGCATTTCACAGCGCAGGAGCAGCAAAGTGTTTAGTTATTCAGGTCAGCTCTCACACCAGCAATTGCACCTCTGCAAAGCGAGTTGGGGATACAATCACACTTTAAGCCAGAGAGGATGAAAACCCATTTATTTCAATACATTTAAAGCCATCTGAACATTGCGCATTCCAAATGCAGCCAGAGACGAGAAAGCTTTTAAGGTTTGTTTGGCTTCTGCTTGAGAAAACTCAGCCTGGGGAGGGCAATGGCCAAGGGATGGGAGGCGGAGGCTGAAAGCAAGCAGGCAGACCTCGGTGTGGGGGGGAGTGGGAAGCAAGAAGTGGGATAGCGAAGGATACTTCACGTCAGGAATGAGGTGTATTTAAAGATCTTCTCTTGCAGTTCAGCACTACTGTAGCAGGCAGGACTGCCGGTTGGGGGCCAGGCTCTATAGGAAGGTGTTCAGTGAGCCCAAGGTTAGGATAGCAGAGGGTGCTGTAGGTCTGGCTCTCAGCACAGTCGCAGAGCTTCAAGGAGAAAGGAGGGCTCTGCACTGCACTGGCGGGAGGAGGCAAGGTGCACTGCAGGGTCTGTGCAGAGCCAGCTTGCCTGTTTACTCAACTTTTGCACTGCCATTAGTCCAATGCCTGCTAAAGCTCTCCATTCCCAACAGCTTTTTGGTTTTGCATACTTAAAAGCAGCGGTACACATGCAAATGTATGTGCGTCGCTGAAATCCACACTTGAGATGCATCATTTAAGGTGCAACCAGAAACGTGCTTGGATTTTGGCAGTGCTTACAAATGGATTCGTACCCCAAGCCTTACCTCACACCTAAGCGTGAGCGAAGATAAACAAGAGTTTGTGCATAATCCACCATGCTGCTTAGTAAGCAAACATGAAAGAGAAAGCAAAGCACTGGTTGGAGGAGGGAGAGAGTTATCTGAGCCATACGCTGCTAGGTGTACCTTAGATAATCACTGGCTTTAGGCTAAAAACTCCTCATCACGCTAATGTGGAGAGCCTTTTTGCAGGTGAGACTGCTGCAGATGCCAGCCCACTGAGCCAACGACCTAGTTATAGTCTGAGCAAATCTCAAAGGCCAGGTCCCACCACAGAAGCCCATTAACTTGTTTCCATCACTGATGGAGGCAACTTCTGTAAATAGGATTTGGCCCAGCAGCAAGCAAAGTGAATGGAAAAGCTTCAGTTGCCTTCAGGGGGCATGGTGAGAGGTAAAATGGCCATGACAGTGTGCAGAGGTTTGGAAAGTCTTCAGCCCAAGAAATATCGCCCATACAGGTACCCCACATTCCACATCACAAACCAGCAGTGCGCTGGGGCCAACGCCAACGCCCTTACAAGCACAAAGAAGGCACATCCAAAACTGTGGAAGGGCCTCACCCCCACTGTGGTAGCACCGCAGTAAGAGTCATTTGCAGGATGACACCTACCACCATTACAGCCTTTGCAGGGAAAAAAGAGGGACACGCTTCTCAAAATTGCTTCAATTTCTGAGTATCATGCCCATAATTCACTACAACCCCACACTAACTGTGTTATAAGGCACTGTGAAAAGAAATGGTGGGGAGGCATTTTTAGCCAGCCCCTCAAGTTTTAAGAAAATAATTGCTTAAGGCTCATAAATAATAATTATTTCAATTGATGAATCATTTTGACTCATTTTAGGTTTCAAGTAATATTTAATAGTGCCACGTAAAGTAATTGTGGAATTAAGAATTCATTCGTCACTCATGTATGTTCTTATTTGAATTAGCTCGAGTTAAAATTATTATTTCTGTTTTAGAAGGATAATTTAAATGACAGTCAACGTGTTCATCATTTCATCAAGAGTATAGAAAAATCTCCTAATATTAAAAGATTGTAATCAAACCTTGTCCCCCCATCGCCTTTCACACACACAAACATACTGTCTCCCTCCCCAAGTGTGTAAAGCTTTGTTCTTACAGCCCAGAAAACATAACACTTGAGTAACCTTTCACATAACACTTGAGAAACCTTTCACACTGAACTTAGAGTCTCTTTCTGCAAGTTAAAATCACGCTTTTGAGGTCAGTCCAGACATGCTGAACACAGGATTTGAGACTGAAAAGAGAAATGTCCAAGATAATGAAAAATTTGCTTCTCTCTCCAGGGAGTTTTACAAAATTATTTTTAAGATCAGAAATAATTTACCCATGGGAAATGAGATGCCAGTTACAAGGAAATTCAACATTAGTCACAATAATTTGTCCTGTGAATTGCTCACAAATCTGAAAGCACTTGATCAGCAACACGTTGCATAACCCAGAGCGATGGGGTGCAGGAAACCCTGTGTCCATGTTACAGACGAGGATGTGAGTTTGAGAGACCCTAACCACAGTCTGAAGTACTCTCCCATCTGCTCTCTTCTTCATCTTCTCCTTCACAAAAAGACAATCCCTCTCCCTGTCTGAAGGGACGACGGAGTGAGGAGTGGATTTTTGGAGCCTCACAGAACATCATCTGCAGGCAGACAGGGAAACAAGACTCAATCAAAGGGGATCAAAAAAGCAAAAGGGAACACGAGAGCAAACCCAAACAAGGTCTATCATTTGGATTTTTCAAGTGAAATGTTGATCAGGACCTAATGAAGGTTCTTTAAGGCAGCTAATGTTTTACTGTAGCATGGGAGTTAGGATATGGCTGAACCGACTACAGCCAACGCTCCTTTCATGTGGCGGAGAAGGAAATGCTGATGTATTTTCAGGCAATGATGAGGTCAGAAGATCTTTCAGTCTGACCTGGCAGCCATGAGAAATGGAAAGCAAGGATCCCACCAAGACATGGGATAAGCCTGGTTAGTCCTCTCGTAAGAGTAGAGGGCTGGAAGGGAAAAAAAGCCATTTAAAAAAGAGGGAAAGGGCTCAAGATTGATGAGGTGGGCAGTAGCTCATATTTACATATCTGGGGCCTCCTTGACAGCAGAAAAAATAAGTTAACCCGAAAAATAGAAATCTAATCTACATTCACTTCCCAACTTGTCAAAAGCCCTCAGTGTAAAGCAGCCGCACTTGGCTGCACAGAGGTGTTCCACAGAGGGACCCCGACCAATAAATCTGTTTGATTTCCTGTTATGAGGAGCCGACAAAGAGATATGGCGAGGGATGGGCAGAGCTGTCTGCTTAAGGGAAGAGCCTGTGCTTTCACCCCAAACTCAAACCCACCCTCTCTGAGGTTAGGAAAAGTTCAGTTCGCTTTGGGGATTTTTTAGCGTTATTTCTCATTTTCGCATGTTCCCGTGGGAGCTGGAAGGAGATGGGACAAAGCATTTCTTTCCTGCTGGCAACAAGCAGCCCTGAAAGTGTCACACAAAAGTTTGTCCTTGAAAGATTTCTAGTCCAAGGGTGTGATCTTGCAACCCCTCCAGATGTGAATAACGCAGTGACATTTTTAATGGTTTTCTGTTGGTGAGAATTTCTTGGCATTACTCTACAAGTGTTTTCTCCCCACCAGTTCGACCTTGCTTTCTTCACCCTTTCATCCAGTGCACATTACACATAAACAGAAAAGGAAAGCAAAGTTTTCAAATCAAAAAGACTTTTTTTTCCAAAACCCTGGGGAGAACCTGCACAATGATAACAGTATTGCAGAACAGCAGCTGTTCGATAAGGTTCCTCTCGGGAGGTGACAGCAGAAGTCGAACGCTGTTTTGCCCACCGTACATAGACTAACAGCCTGACCCTGCAGTCCCTGACCAATAGATGTCTCATGGCATAAATTTTCCAGAAGTATAGCAGGTCCACGACAACATTTGAAAGCAATTAGGATGAATGTGGTAGCATTTCAATGTATTTTCTGAAACACCACAACTAATAGCCATGTTCCTGCAAACGTATACTTTCAGTATTGCTGGTAACTGCCCTACAACTTCAGCAACCCTCACTAAATCATCTCTCAGTGATGGCAGCGAAAGGTTTCAAAACCTTTGACGGAAACAAGACCACGACTATGGATGTAAATATGCTCTTTTGACTTTATTTTGTTGGCGGTGGTTTTTTTTTTTTCTTTAGAGAGACCCAAAATCTATGAGAAGGAAACTGATTTTTATATTGAGCGGGTGGAATTAAGAAGCAAACACAAAATCCAGTGCACCGTAAGCGGGAATCCTGACCCGAAGATCGAGTGGAAGTGGCAGCCCTGCAGCCTCACAGACACACTGTAAGTGCATATTCCTACGTGTGAACATGTTGCAAAATAGTTTGGTAGTTTCAAGTCAGTTTTTCTTTCCAGTACATCTTATTTATCTTAGTTAAAAAACACAAGCGGTGATTCCCCACCTAAAGATCTCAGAGGTTATGAACCCAGCAGACATCTAAGTGTGTGTGATCTTGGAGTTACAAGCACCTTCTGTATTATCAGAATTGTGTCAAATAAGTTTAAAATGACTAAAGATCAGGCTTGAATTTTCTTTAACTTGACCACCAATGCCCCTCTGACTCACCAAGATCTTTTCTTACACCTCTGGGATGCAGCCTACATGGTTGGCAAAGAAAAAACAGATAGGTGCTTTCTGTGTAGAGGTAACACGCTTTTTTCCCCTGTAAGAGCTATTGTCAGACAAAGCTGCTAAAGGTTTGGCTTCATTTAGTTGCCATATGGAATTTATGCCACTTCGAAGGGCTGTCTTCACTAGAGCACACTGAGCATGGGCTCCTGTGGCAGCATCTGCGTTGCAGAAGCTGGAAGAGGTAACCAGGCCTTCATGCCTTACCGAGGACCCTGCTTTGCTAAAGCCTGGAGGCAGCCTGAAGTGTGAAGACACAGAAGCAAGCCACTGGGTCAAAACTGTCAGAGAGGAATGAGGCAAGTTAAAACACAAGATGCCTTTCGAGATTTGCCTTATACAAGCAGACATTTTCTTTGCTCCTGCTGTTATATGAGCAGAGTGATCTATAGAGAGAGGTCTTGGCTGAGGTCTGAATACTTCCCCTGGTAGCCCCAGGGAACGTACAGGAGCCATATATAACATTTCTGACTGCACTTCAACTCTTCCCTGCAATGAGAGGGCTGAAGTCAGGTTTTCCATTCATAAAAAAATGAAGGCAGGTCTAGCAAGCAAGAGAGAAAATTGCTGGATGGTTCCTTGTTTTCTCACCATTGCAGCGCTTTTCCAAATGCTGTGAATGGCAAGTCATGAGACAAGGAAAAATCCCAGAGAAGCCCCTTTCCCAGGTTCTCTGCTGCAGCAGTTGCAGTGATGTTGGGTGATCTAAGTCTCACGTTGGGTCTAAAAAGTGACCTTGTGTCCCTCCACAAGGGAAGCAGCCCGTTACCTCATTTAGGTAGTTACACTGCTGCTGCAGGAGCAGAATGGCAGAGATTTGTAGGCTTAGGTAGGGCTGCTGGCATTGCAGGTCAGCAGAAGGCATAGAAGCTGCTGCTTCAGAGGTGTTCAACAAGAGCAGAATGGAAACACCATAAGGAAACAGGTTATGCATTCTGTAGGAAAGCCACAGAGATGACCTGAAATCTTTTCCAGACCTTTCTGTCTAGGGAGAAAGAATTGGTCGTGAGTGCCGAATTAAGCCAGATTCTAACCAGTGACCTGGTGGCAAAAGACCTCGTATAACCCTTGTTCCAGCTCGCTGACTCTCTGATCTTATCAATTTAAATACAATTGCAGAGTGGTGTCTACCTCTTCTGGCCTCCGGGGCAGCCTTATCTTTCTCCAGCAGAAGCTGTAGGAGGACTCCTGTGGGAAATGACACAGACCCCATTTCCTTCTGTTGTCTCGCTTCCTCTCTCTCTCTCTTTCTCTCCCCCCTCCTCACTAGTGCACTTTGAATCCCAAAACACTATCATTGTTCCTTAGAGCTGTGATGTGATTTGCTTCCTTTGAGTTTTTTCCCTTCATCCTCAAGTCAGAATTGTGCCTCGCAGGAAGTCCCTCAAGACATCTTCTAATTAGGCTCTTTGGAGAGCTATAAACCCTCCCTTGACCCAGGGTGTTACCCATGCGTCTTGTGCGGATTTGGCAAAGGCTGATTTATGGATTAGTTTTCTGCAGCATCGGCCCTTGGTCATCACCTACAGAAGTCCATATTCATTTTACCTCCTATAATCCTAATCTGCTACGGTGGGCTCAGAGGCCATGGGGACCGGCCATGGGAAGAGCGGTGCCTCTGCTGCGGCAGAGGAGGCAACAAGGACACTTTCCTGTCCTGCATTGTGATGGCTTGTGCAAGGTGCAGTTGCAGCTAGTTGTGGAACTGAACTGACTTCACTAACTTGGAGTCCCAGTTCGTAACGCCCAGCCATGCTGGACTGGAGCTGAACTGGCAACTTTAAAATGAAAGGCTTGCTCGAGTTGCGCAGCCGACAGCACCCTCAGCCAGGACGCCTGGAGCTCTAGCCTCGCTGAACCCTTTGCGCTCCTAAGCATGAGAAGGCCTGTGTCTCTGCTCATTTATTCCAAGGGTTGTAGTTAAAGACAGAAAAGCCTTTTGCCTTGGATGGTGCAGATATACTTTCTGCATGATGTGCTACATAGACTGCTCTTTGCCCATAATTCAAACCTGAAGATTGATAACTGACTGAGATGTGGTTATCTTCTGGGGAATATGCAATATTAAAGCAGCTTTCTGCTACTGTTATCCCAGTAGTTACCCATTCTACTCCCTCAGCCTGCACTTCGTGTTGGAAAGCTGAGCAGATAGACAGACACGCTCGGCAACATTCACCTCCCCCCAGTTTTGAATGACTGGCATTCTGAATTTTGAAATGCACTGCAAGTGCTAAAAGAGTACTTAAAAAGCCACAGCTGCATTGAGTTGGAGTATAACTCATATGAGCCAGATTAAACTCACACAATTTAATTAGTTGTGCAGTGTTTTCTATTTTCAATTTTCAGAAAGTTTGGGGAGTTTCCTTGCTGGTCATATACTGATCTTTGCCTACCTCTGTTGAGGTGCTTTGTAAATCATTTTGGAATTTTGTGATGAAGGAATACAGTAGTTTCACGAAGAGGTAACAATCTCCAGCAGCAATAGCTTTTAGGAGTTTTTAAGGCCTAAGACTACTGTCTAAGAATGACATTCCCCCCCTTATGAAATCTGCAGTGAGTCGGGTTCTTGAACACCACCTTTGCTTTTCTACCTCCAGATGCAACCCTGATGGGCAAAAAATTGTGGTTCAGGAGAACATGTTCATAGGCAACAAGATCAGAAGCATTGAAAACATAACGATGAAGCATGGGGATAAAAGAAAGGTATGTGTCTGATGAAAATCTGAGCAATGATGTCATGGAATAGCAGCGGGCTTTACGGAGGGGACGCTGTGCTCACACGGAGCTCTCTCCCCGCAGTTCCCAAGCTCCTGCGGGCTGTTAGCATGCTTTAAATTCCACAGCCCTGGGATCATTTTCAGTCTCTGCTGTTTATAAATGCCGGGATTTTGGCAATGATGTCACATACCCTGTTTAAAACTCTCCAAAGACTTTTGGGTCAAAAACCTCTCTGTCTCCCTCAGTCTTGAGAAAGTGTAAGCCTGGTTCAGCGCAAGAGGGGTCCTGTGAAGCGCACACAACTGATAAGGACTCTGAGTTCATTAAAATACTTAGCACTTAGAGAGCACTTTGTACTGCCCAACCTTGCCTGCTCTCCCAGGAGCAGGAGTTTAACAGCTGTATAATTTAAGAGGCTTGCGGTGGCCAGAGGTAGCTGGCCTGATTTTCAGAGTGTGTAAGTGCCTGCAGTACCTGCCTGTTTCAGCTGGAGTTGTCAACTTTTCTCTATCCATTTGGGTTGCCAACCATGTTACCAAGCCAGTGAAGGTGGGAAGACCTCCTTCCTTCTACACTTCCCTGCCTGCTTCCCCTTCCAAACAGCACCGGGAGCACATGTCCTGCATGAACTGCAAAGATCCCAGCTGTGAATTATCTGTTAAATGCATCCCGAGTACCTGTGGTGATACTGTTTACACATGTCCATGCTAATCCTTGAGAAATCGCTGCTGCTGTTCTGCTCTAGATTCACAGACTTCTGGCTACGCCTCAGAGAAGATGCTGTGGTCTGGCTCAGACAGTTGTTTTACCCTTGTTGGACTTAGAGAGGTTTGTGGCTTTAGGAGGGGTTATGCAGCTACAGGTTTCGAGGTGGGTGCTCGAGATAGTTTAGTGCCTAATTCTGCAAGGTGCTGAATGCTGCAGTTCGTATCCTGGTATACCTTTAAGCATATGATAATCCTTGGGCTACTCCCATGCTTAAAGTTAAGCACAAAGCTAAAGTGCTCCTCTGGATTGGGTCCAGACTAAATCAGCATCTGGCAGGATCAGTGCCTTAGCCATCTGCTCTTTCTCATGGAGACTTTCCAGCTCTAAACATAATCTAAAACAGAGCCCTGAAAACACGGAGGTTGGGCTGGGAAGGAGAAAATCGGTGTTCGCATTTCATTCCTGAGTGTTCCCCTTGCTGGAAGATATTTATAAATTGGATTTATTTAGATGGCATAGTGCCCCTTAAGCTCTCTTCTTAATGTATTCTCTAAGAATTTTAGATCTTAGGTAAAAGCAACTACCTACAAAGTGCTAATTACTTGTAAAAATGGAGGCTGGTGACATGTACCTACAAAGTTTCTTCCTTTTCTAAGACTTTCTGGTTGCTGCATGGACTGACAAGAGTTTTGCAGCTCTCATGGCTACTGTTTCTCTCCATATATACAGTTTGTCTAAATATATGATCTGGTGTCCGAGAGCTTAGTTTATATCCAATGATCAGCCTTAAAGTTATGTTAGTCCCCCAATAAAAGTGAAGGGTTTCACAACTGCTCTGACTCAAAAAATACCCGTTGGTTGCTGAACTGTCCCACATGCTGGGACAGTGAGACACCCCGACGACACAAAATTAGAAACATTTTTCTTTGGTTAATGCCTACGTACACCAATCCCATTTCTTCTTTTACCAACTTTGCTGAGGCAAATATGCAACTGGCTGAAATTTTAGTCTGCTAGTGGACTTAAGATGGGATTTGGCTGCAGTCTCTGAATGAGGTGTTTTAGGAATGCCACAGAGCTCCCGGATCCAGTGGGGCACTCCAAACACATCCTCAGTCTACGTTGGTGCATGACGAGGGACTTCCCAGCTTTCCCCTATCACCTAATTTCCCTAGAAAGAAAAGGTGCAGCAATGTCCAGGTACAGCAATAGGAGGAGAAATAGTGCTCCATGCCCACAGAAGACACCATGTCACCTACCCACAGGTCAGTCCTGACATCGCCATGTACTGTCCATCATGGACAGTAGAGTGCTAGGAGAAGGGAGGCGCAACTGCTCAGTGGAAATGAGGACCATGAGGGAACCTCAGGACAAGGACCCCACGCAGTCCTCAGAAGGACTCCTCTTGTTCCCTAAGAGCTTTGCTGCTGCGCACACCTTGAGTACCACAAACAGCCCCGAGGCTGCTCCTCGCTCTGCCCTGCACAGCCATCTCTGCTCCTTCTATAGACTCCAGGCATCCTGAAGTGTTCATTTTTTAGACATGTTCAAAAGCTCAGCCCACAACCCTTTAACTTAAGCTTTTAAAGCTTTTCATTATTAAAATTTCATAAAAATATTTCTTTACAAGTTACATAACTTTACAATTTACGGTGTATTCATTATTTTCATCTCCTGCTGGTCCACTGGTTGGAAACACATTCTGAGGTGTTTCCTAATAATTTTTATGTCCTGATTAAGATTTATTCAAATTAATAAAACTAGATTTTATGAATCTCAGGTTTCAGCACTTTGTCTCCCTGCTTACATTAGCAGACAATTCCTCTCCTTCCCGCTTTCTGAAGTCAAAGGCTATCTGTGTTAAGTGGAGTCTTTAAATAATAGAGTATAATTCAAAAAAAGACACTGATGAAAACTCATAGCCTTCAGACTTTCCCTTGTCTTTTATCAGTCGTTATTCCCACCAGAAATGGAACAGACAGGAAACAGCCCAATCCATTCCCACCACGTCCTAGCAAGTAATTCATCTGCATTGACTAGCCAGATGAAATAATAAAGATGTTGGAGTCTGACTGAGCGTGGCTTTTATTGACTGCGTTATGAAGCTGGGATTAGCTGAGATTGGTTATTTTTCCTGTGTGATTTGAGCCTGTCCAATGCTAGCTGGAGTCTCAGCAGAAGGTGGAATTTACCTAGTCTCTAAGATTTCTCAGCATCCCTAGAGTTCACGCTCGAAGAACTGTAGCAATCCATGCTGGTTCAGCGACATATGAAAAAATGCATTAACCTTTTAGAGCTGCTAAGAATATGGGAACAAACCCTCAGAAATTGCCAGATCCAGAATCTTGCTCAAAAGCTAGCAAGCAAGGATTTTTCCAGCAGATCACTGATGCTTGATGTGACCTTTGATCACATGAAGATCTTTAGATATCTATTTGACAAAAGTGGCATGTCAAATTGAGGTCTCGTCACCTTCACCATAACAATTATTCCATTATTATTGCACAGATACAGAAGTGAATTTCACCCCCTCCTGTCTGCTAAAGGCTGAGTCTCATTCCTAAAGAAAATCATGTCGTTATCGCTAACGTTACGATGTACTTCACTGAAGTTTTGGACAAATAGTGGCTGAGGCAATTGCATCGTGCTAGTTTAATTTTCCCGGTGGTTTTGAGTCAATATTGAACTTTTCAATCTGTGATTTAAACTACTGTGTAGTTATCTCTGAAGACTGCTTTTTAACACCAGGTGAACCACCCATGATTGCAGGAATTGCCCAAATTTCCTCTTCAAGCTGCAAGGAGCTAGGTTGCCATTTTATTTTCTTTCCTGTTGGTAAACTGAACATACTGGTCTAAGCTTGGGAGAACAGGACATAGCAGAAAAGAACAGCAAGACCCATACATAATTCAGTCCTCACTGGGGATTTCTTTTCATCTCTTTTCTCCCTTTCATGTATATATGAGAGAGTGGCCTGGCCACATGGATGTTTCTGCAATGAAACTCATGCATCTCTTTTGCTGGTGAAACTCATAACCACTCAAAGAAAATTGACCCCAAAATGCCAGGTTTAAACCTCCTGAAGGAACAAAAAGACTACATTAGAGAAGTGAGATGCGTTTGGTGAAAAGTACGTGAGCAACTCAGTAGGGCTGTTTAAATTTGTCACCCTGTGTGGGTGCCTTTCAGTGAGCTCCCACAAGCCATGTCGCGTTAGTCTCTGGCAGGGGAAGGTGAACAGTCATGCGGCTAGGTTTTTGAACAAAGCATCCACTTTCTGGGAGACTAGCCCAGATGTTTCAGGCACTACCCAAGCACAGGAGCACATGGACTACTACGCTGTCTTTGGCAGGTCTTCTTGAGAGGGCCTGGCTAGCCGCAGGGACATAAGAAATGGCCCTCTGTCTTCCCTGCCCTCTTAAATTCATTAGCTGCTATCACTGGGTGCAAGGAAGAAGCACGGGGGTGATAATTGCTCATGACTAGCCAGCACCTACCCACCCACCCTAGGGCCAGAGAGTGGTCAGTCCATCCAACTAGAAATGTATACCAGTTCCTCCAGAGGCACCTCAAACCTCCGGTTTTCCCCAGTTTCCTGCCCTGCCCAGCACCTTTCCTGCTCACATGGTACTACTGGTACTACAGTACCGTCAGCTCTGCCGTACTCTGTGAGGAAGGCAAGGATTGGTCTCATTTTACAGCGAGAGAAACGCCCACTGCCAGAGATAAAAGCAAACCCTCGGAGTTCCCAGTCAACTGACAGACTTCTCTTATCACTTGTCCCCAGTCCATCCTTTAGCATGTTTTGAATGAATGAACTAAGATCATGGATCAGAATTGTCAGGTTATAAAAATAAGTGTTATTCTGTGCCATTCAAGTAGATGGATTGGGAGGGAGCTGAATATTTTCTTTGCGGGGTCTCTGGTGAAGTTCCTACAATTTCATCTCCCTCTAGCCACCTCCACCCCAGCTCTGCCAGAGTCAGACAGCTGAGAAGTTTTCCACCCACTTTTTCTACTCCTCATCCTCGCCCACATATAGCTAACGAAGTGAAAGAGAGAATTGTTAACTAAAGCCGTTGGAGGGAAGGATTAGACAAAGGAAAGAGAAAGCAAGGAATAACAAGATATATTAATTCATGCTGGCTCCAGCTTAAAAAAAGGCCTTGCTGCTCTGTCCTTACTACAAGATGTCTTAAAACACTCATGGTAGCTGGCTGTGGAATGTTATTTGGCTGCTTCTAAAATAGCTTGTTTTTATCAGTTCGGGAACATTACAGTGCAAGACATATGGACTTTATTGAACTATTCCATTATGAGTTTTCCCAGCAGCTATGTCTATTTACTTGTCATAGCTGTTCTTCAGAGATCAGTCATTTTATTTCTTTTCTTATTGAGTTTTAAACTTAGTTTATTCTTTTATAGTAATTATTTATTA
Organism: Balaeniceps rex; assembly: GCA_013401315.1. Lineage (NCBI taxonomy): Eukaryota > Metazoa > Chordata > Aves > Pelecaniformes > Balaenicipitidae > Balaeniceps > Balaeniceps rex. Next base: position 33,280 of record VYZW01016617.1, on the reverse strand, counting down.
GCTAATAATCCCTTCTTTGGGCTCGCAGTATTGGGTGGCCTTTGGGTTAAGTAATAAGAAATGGAGCCCTTTACTTCCAAATTCAACACAGGCAATCGAAACTGGTCCGAAGGATGTTTGGTATGCAGTGAACTCACAGGATCTCAGTCCAGCTCCCACTAGGAAGATGTCTAGACATGACATGCCAATAATTTGTTATTAATTACCATTGGTTCCAGCGCGGTCTGCACAGAAGCTAAGGACCGAACGGCCACATAGTTTGTGCTACCGCTTGTGGCTGGAGTACGTTGGCAAAGGTTAACCTGTCATTTAGTCTGAACTGCTCTTGACTAGGACATGGAGTGGAAGGTAAACTAAAAAGTGCAAACTTCCAGGCTGTAAATAGTTCATGAATAGTAATTACGCTGAAGAGATACAATGTTTCAAGGCAATTGCAGATTTCACATCAGCATCACTATTTAGACTTGGCAGAAAGTGCTGTGCCCTGTCTGGGAGCAGTTCCCTGAGTAGAAGGCACGAGAAACAGCTTTGATGTGAGCCCTGCTTTGAGTAAGAGGTCGGACAGGAGACCACCAGCGGTCCTGTGCACTAAGGGCTTTCTGTGATTTCATGAGTCTCGATGTGGCAAATGCCAACATGTCTCAAACTTTTCTATCCTGGCTTTGATTCCAGGAATGGAAAATACTTTGCCAGGTGCATGGACTAAGCACACAAAGTAGATTATCTGCTCAGAATTTTTTCCACTCTATACTAAAGGTCCCCAAATGCTGGGACTGTGCCACGCCACCAGGAGAGGGAAGTCTGCGAACAGTTTTCACTGTTAATAATGGGAAAAGATTCTCATGTTTGCTTGCTCGAGTTCAAACCATTTTCTCATTCAGCTTCTTTTTGCAGACTTCCCTTGAAATGCTTACATTGAAAGTATAGGGATGGCATACAGAAGAACAAAATCCTTATCCCCACCTGCCACTATGACCAAGTACAGACAAATTTCAAATTTTCAAGTTTGTTCAACTTGGGTTGCCTACAGTAACAGGTGATGGACTGCCAAAACATCAGCCTTGTGAATACTATGGGGTTTAACATCTGGGTTAATAGGGGTTACATTTCAATGAGATCTCCTCGATTGATTTCAATGGGATAACCTTGATCTACAGATACTTCAAAAAGCAGATACCACTGCTGGCTTCCTAAATGTTTCTTTCAGGTTCCTTTTGGTAAAAGACAAAACTATGTGGTTTTACAGAGGGAAGGAGGATTTGGATGCCCTTTGGTATAGCATGTTAGTGTTCCAAAGCATCACTCTGTTGAGGACTAAACCAGGATTAGGTTAGTTTGGCAACTGAAAACTTTATTTAAGATGCTGGAAAGATAATTGGACTCCCAATCTCAGGGATTTACCTGGGAGCACACAGCTAGAGTGAAAAGCTGATGCATAATGATTTCAAGGGATTCATCTTATTACAAGAAAATCACTCAAAATCCTTCATTTCCGGCTCTGAAATCACATATATTTCTCTGCTGGATGCTGCTGGTTTAAAAGTCACATTTTGGAGGACTCTGGGAGGTGCTAGTTCTAAGACAAGACAGTAAAGTGCGTTACCTCTTGTGCTCAGGTGTGTAGCAAACTGGTATCCAAGTGCGTAACAGTGATTTTGAGCATAGGAACAAGAAAATTACTTTCTCTCTTTTCCTTAGTAAATTTTTTCCCAAGAATTTGTCCCCAGACTATTTCCCACTGTCTTTTTAACATCTTTTTCACCTTCACATCGAGACACAATTGAGACTAGCTAAGATGAGGTTTCGGTATAGCTATTTGTTCTTTTTTTTTCCAGCTACCACATCAGACTTTTCTTGAGCTACGTAGTTAGAGATGTCAGCATCTGTGTATGTTCATGAGCGCATGTGTGCGTTTACCTCTGGGCCACCAAATGCAGCTTGAGGCACTGCATTAGTTTTTAGAAGAGTCGTGGTGTCACCCCTAACACTTTGGACATATTCCAAAATGGATAATTACATTTCCCTTTACGATTTTAACTGGCTCTACAGTATTATCCTCGACTTCCCATCTAGAGCTGTCACTTAGCAAGACTAATAGCTGTTAAATAGCTGTCCAAATTTATCCCCTTCTGTCCTCAGCATGTGCATTTATATTGGCTTTTTCTACTCCCAGATATAAAATTCTAAGATCCAGTAATGATGAGAAGAAAGATCTTGTTCCTGATTTAGCAGTAATTCAAAAGGCAGTGTAGTGTCTACTGCTTGAAGTCAGGGGTAGTGCTCTGAACATGTGCTGGTTAATAACTTGGGGATTAGGGCCACTGCCTCCAGGAATGGAAAGGGAGGNNCACTGCTACAGGAATAGAAAAGGGAGGAGGAGCAGACTGCTTCTCCCGGTGATTTTATATCCAAGTTAGAGCTATTTTCACATCATAAATCAATCAGAACTGCACAGCTCTTTCTTTGGTGGACACCAGAGGGAGCTGGGTTGACTGGTCTCCTGTTTTCACGCCTAAATTTGGTTTGTCCTTATTCTTGGTTAATTTCTGTGTTTGGTGCCCATGAAAAGTAGATACTTTTCCACTTAGCCGTTATTCTGCTGAAAATGTTCCCCTTTAGAATGTAAAATGCACATGGGATCAAAACCTTTGAAGCTCATTTCACTACAGGATTTAAAGCGCCACAGCTCAGAAAATCTTAAATAACTCTGAAAATAAACCCCGCACAGCTATAGACACATTCATGGTGCAGCTTTATGAGGAGTAAAGGAATGTCTTGTGTGAGTTTAGTTTAGGATATTAAAAAGAAAGTCCAGAGATGCTTTTGTGCACTTCAAAGCGCGCTCTGGAGATAAGGACAAAAGGCCAGAGGGTGTTATAAGTTTTGATTCTCAAAGTCCTTAGAGAGGAGGCAAAGAAAGTGATATTTGTTCCAAATGTGAGGGCTCAGAGTTCCTCAGGTGAATGGCTGCAGGGGAAGCAAAGTAATCTTGCAAGAACGTATCTGTCTTGGTGGGTTAGACCCTGCTTTCTTGCTAGCAGCCCAAAGGAAGTACTAGAAATAATTTAAGCCATGACCTGTGGATGCTCCATAAGCTTGTGATGTTGCATCATGACAGGGACAGGGGAGTGCCATATAGCTGGCGCCTCATTAAGAAGGCCCTCTACGGAAGCAGGGGCTTAGGATGTTTAAGGAACACAAGTTCTTAAGGATGTGTTTGAGTTCAGCCCCATGAGTAACTGAACCACGTCCTTTTTCTATGTGGTGAAGCTCTGGACAAGCATTCCTTCCTTCTCCTTCATGATCCTCCCCTTCTTTCTGCATTTGCCAAGTGTCTTAGCACAGGCAGCTTCTCCAGAGCTTCCTTCCGTACTGCACAAGTTCTGGTAAGGCTCTGAGGAAGGGTTACGGAATCAAGGGGCTTCCAAGCACAATTTATAAGAGTGAGCTGGGGCCCAAAGGGGCCACATCCCTCCCTCCCTTCTCTGGGGTTAAAGCAAAGCAAAGCCAAATCCTGCAATATTCTTTATAGCGCATCCATATGAATGACCTGCTTCCCATGCAAACGTGCGTGTCCTGTTACCCACGGAAACCATAACTGAAAAGCAGAAAAGAAAATAAGTGGACGTGGGGCTTCATTTCCAGTGTCTTAGATGAATCTTCCATGTCCTTCACTCTAGCTTTTTGCTGATGTTGTCACACCAAGACCTTGGTGGTGTGTCAAAGGGGAACCCTGTTTTTTCACAGACGAGACAGGAAGAAAAGAAGGGGAAGGTTTAGGAATGAGGAGGGAAGAGAATTAACTGGGCTGAGGTGATGTGAGATGAGAGACCAAAAACCTAATAGAAGCACTTTGTCTGTCTGTGAGCTTCACTCACTACTAGAAACTCCTTTGTTAACTGTTTTTCTACCATAAAACATATACTTGTCCGCTGCTCTCAAGCCTCTCTGCTAAGCCTACGCTACACTCAAAGCCGCTACTTTTTCTCTCTTTGCTTGGCAGATCATGAGCACACTAACTATGGAAAACAGCAGTGCCTCAGGAATCTATTACTGTGTGGCTTCAAACAAGATTGGCGAAGAAGAGAGGAGCATTGAGTTCTACGTCTCAGGTAAAGAACACAAGAGACACCACACAAAACCGAGGTGCTGATGATCTGATTTAATTCAAAGTTTTATATGGCTGGTGAGTGCTCATCAAAACTTCTGGGAGTCCCTGCATGTTGTGTTTTCAGAGCACTCCCAATCCCACAGTCCCAGGCCCTTCACCACATGCAAGGTTGGGTCCTGCGTCAGTGCACAGCTGAGTTTCACGTGTCCAGCATCAGACCTGATGCCCCTTTTGCCCTTTTCAAGCTGCAGATGCAGGCCCTGAGTCTAGTTGCCTGTGTCTTAAAGCAACATTCATGACATTTGAGCGCTGTCCTCATGAAACCTCTAGCAAAAGCTAAGTCCTTTGTAGTCTTCCGAAGGCCTGAAGCCTCTCCCTGACTCAGGAGAACGGCTGGTCTCCAATTAAGCCAGCAGACATAGCAAAGGTGAGCAAGGCCAATATTCAGACCTAATCCAGGGCTGATATCACTGGGAGTTGTTGTGACATTGGATCCCTGCCTGAGCAATTAGCCTTTCCAGTGCCCTTTAAGGAGGGAGGAGGTGGACATGCTATTTCTCCAAAGAACACAAATCCAAACAAATATCTGCTTAACCTTTCAACACAGAAATTCTTTAGTAGTGAGATCAAGACCTACATAATGCTTTTAGGAGAGATGGGAGTTTAAAAAAAGAGAGGAGTCCAGGGACAGCCTTGTTCAACTGCTTAACCAGAACGAACAACCACTTCTGTGCTCACTTTCTGGATGAGTGGATGTTGGCTGGTAGAATTTGCACCAAAATAACAACTTTTAGAACAAAGAGTGCAGAGGTGTCCTGGAAGGTAAATGTGTGATTCTCACTACTTGGTTTCTTCCCCATGAAGCAAATTCTGAGGGCGAAGCTTGCTCGTGGCAGTGCTCTGCACTCCTCTGCCTCTCTTGCGTCCTGTGTTGTTTGACTCCATTGCTCTAAAGTAATTCAGCACATTTCAAATTGGGCTCACTAAACATTGTCACCATTTTATTACATGGAAGTGCTAATATGAAAAATGTCACCCAACGATAATGAAGCTGGTGCCATACGGGGGAAGGATTTCACCTCCATTTACAGCTTCTTTGTACTACCCCAATGCCTTATGGAGACAGAAGAGGGTTTAAGCCTCCAAAAGATATTTTGCAAAGCCTTAACTCTTATTTACCTAGGAAAAAGCCCTTCAAGGTGCACTTTTGGGAGATACAGCTCAGACATAAGAGGTCCTCAAAATGTCCAAGGCAGGCTGAAGACCAGCTATTAATTTTACACTTCCCACTTCCGAGCATTGAGTCTTCACGTGGGTTTGTTTTTGCTCTGAATTCTGCCAGCTATCGTGTTTGGATGGGTTACTCAAAGCCGTATGTTCCCAAACTATTCACAGTACTTTGTAATACTTGGTGACTAAAACCAGTGCTGCAGCAACTAAACAAGCAACTAGCATAAGGTCAGATTCAAAGGGTTAGATCAATCCATGCACCTTTCACAACTATGTTTTGTTTTAATAATGAAGTTATGTAGGGTTTTTTCCCCCCACAGTGAGCTAATATTTCAGATTTTTTATTTTAAGATCAATCTAGCAATGTTTTGAGACAGAAATGTTTTAATCATGCAATTCTAATTATGAAGGAAATGAAACACTGGACAAAATTATTGACAGTGGTTATGGTGGAAATGTTTCCACCAAAACAGACCAGGAGGTGAATAGGGCTTGGCAAGACAGATATATTCTTGTCTGTGAGTCTGTGCCATTCTGGGCAAGAGGCAGATGCTGAACGAGCATGACTGACTTTTATAGCTGCTGTGTTTAAAAATAGTGGTGTTTATGGATTAGAAAGAAATGAAATCTTTCTAAATGTGGCCATCCTGATCCTAAAGTAGGTCACGTTGCAGTGGTAAAATAGCAGCAGTGTGACCCGCTGCTGGGTTTCTTTACATGATGGTCCTCTGCTGAGTAATGCATATTACTCCAACAAGTGGCCAGGCTGCTATGAGAGCTGCTGCTGAAGGTCTGCCTCGCAGATGAAGAAAAAGCACTGTCTTCTACTGGGTGCACTGGGAGGAGGCTAAGCAACTCCCAGGTTACTCTCACCAGGAGTTGCCTCTAGGCTCAGTGTTGGAGGGACATTCAGGGACAGTTTGGGAGGTACCAAACGTGGGAAGTCCAAAAGCATAAGGCTCTAAGCAGGCCACTTTACAATTTCTAGGCTGATTAATTTTATGCAGATTGAACCTAAAAGCTGAGATAAAGGCTGAGTTAGAGTCTGAGAGCACACGAGCACTGTGTGGGCCTTTAGGACAACGTCCAGCAAATGTTCATAGCACTTCACAGTGCTCTGTTCTCTGCAGAACAGCTGCTAGTTATGGGACTCCGCAATTAATTCAGCAATTTGTTGATTTTAAAGACCTGATCTCCCGTTATCTCCCACCGACAAACAAGCTGGTGGATCCTGAGCTGCTTTCAAACATTTTGGCTGAATTGAACTTAATTAACTTCTCCCTGGTAAGAAATCTGAAGATGATACAGAGGTTAAACTCTCTTCTTCCCTCAAAAACCTGTTCCACTAGGTCAGGGTTGAAATGTTTTGTCAGGACGTGGCAGAGCGTTACAGGGAAACTTCATCAGGTGCTGTGCGGGCTGCACCTGCTTTCTGGGGACATGCCTTACTTCAGCCTGATGTTTTCATCACCACCATATTCATTTCAGAAAAATGTATTTATCTCAGTGGAATAATGTCAACAGCTGTCTTGTTCTTCCACTACAGAGCCCCCCAAAAAACTCCCACGGACACTAGAAATAGCACTGGTATCTATTTTTAAATCTTTTCTTTGCCAGCAGAGTTCATTTCAGTGAAGGGTCAACAGGGTTTGGAGATCATGCTGAAACCAAACCATATAAGGGGTCCAACATGATGAGAAATCTTATCATTCAGTGACAACCCTGAAGCCTCTCTGAGCTCTTTCTGCAGATGTCCTGACTCTCAGTGTCCCACTGAAGCTCTCCTAAAGCTGTTCATGGCAGCAGAAACTCCCACAGCAATGCAGTAGCAGTGTTACCCATCATGCCCTGGCCTAACTCTTATTCCCGTATTTTTGTTTTGTGTAAATCCTTTTCACTGTTTCTTGCGGAAACAAAATCTGTCTCCTGCCTATCTTGCCTATCACAGTTTTGACACCAGTGTTCCCATTTAAGTCAGATGCCTATTTTGCCATGGGCGGAGGCAATGCGGGCGAGCCATCAGAAGCTCAGAACTGCCTCATGTCATTGCCCACCACCGGTTACGCACCAAAGGACACTCAAGGCAGACTGCAACCTTCCTAGTGCAGTGAAAAGCTGACCTGATGTCTCCCGGAGGCATTCTCTGCCATGAACAACTCTTCTTTACCTTCTAATCTCTGGTCTGCACCTTGGAAAGGGCAACTATATATTACTGTAGGTCCACAGTAAATCAAATTCTAGCCTTTGTATGATTGTACTACGTACAACAAAATGGGATCCCACCCATATGAAACCTCTGAATGGTCTTGGAATATAAATGAATTATGATAAGAATAACAAATAATAACAAAAGCCCTTTTTCAAGGGCTTATCTGATTGCAAAAACAACTCAGAAAAATGGAGTTAAAGATTTATACCAGAAAGAAAATATTATATTTCAAACATGAGATAAAAATCTGCTATCAGATACTAGAACAATGTAGGAACTGGGCTGTCCTACAACTGCTTGCCACTCTCAGTTTGCTTATTCCTGACATGTTTACAGGATTTATGAAAAGCTCTGCGCTGTTTCAGATGGTAGGGCTCACCCTTTCTTTTTCTCACTCTCCCTACATGCATATGCCTGATGGCAACCCCCCCACCCTGACAGGCACAGGGATGGAATTTGGGAACGAGCAGAAGTTTTGAATTACACAGATTATTGTGCAAAGCACAGGAAATTAAAACCAATTAATTCCTTGTAAATACAAATGGAGCCAGACTTTCTTTTGATTTATGCTGACTTTTTACCTTCCCCCAATGGCTTATTTCCCTATTTTGCCATGGAATCCCGCACAGTCGAGAGTGAAATTCGTGGCTACTACACTGTAATACAATACGAAAGACAAATGTTTGGTGACTGCTGATAAAAGAGAAAAGGCCCCATGGTGCATTCTTTTAGCCAACTTATTAGGAGTCTTATAAAACACTGTATCTGTTCAGAGAGAGGAAGTTAATCACTGCTCAGGTTCAAGATTGTGTAAGCAAAGTAGTCTAAGAGATGAACTGACTTATAATGTGCTCTCAAAGCTGCAGTTACTCCCCAGATAATCCAGGTAGGAGGAGAAGAGAGAGAGGAGAGCAAGAGAGACTTTTTCGTTCTCTCTTTTTCCTTCCACTGTAATGAAAACCAATGAATATTCTATTGGAGCTGAAAGAGCTTCTTGAAAGGCTAACAAGATGGGAGAATAGCACAGGTTCCAGCTAAAAATATTCAAAATGCTAAATAAAAAATGTCAGTAGAAGAAACGATAAGAAAAACAAACAAGCCAGCCCTCTGCTCCCAGAATGTTAAGTCGCTTGAAAAAACCCTGCACTGGTGAGGTCCAGCAGCAAGGTGAAACTATAGAGCATCCTTCACAATTCAGGGCTTGGAAATTAACCCATCAAATTCATTGGGAATTTGCACCAAAATGTCAGCCCATGCTGTCACTGCCATACACAAGCCAATGCCTTATCCCAAGAGATGCAGTATTTCCCCTGGGGTGGGCTTTCACCCACTGCCATGCAGGGAAACTCACCCTGCAAAACAAACGGGGCTGCGAGTTGTAAGAAGAAATTCTCCTGAGGAAAGGGTTCCTGAGAGGCAGAAGCAAGGGCAAATGGGGCTGCCCACCTAACCGCTTAAGGCCACGGTTTAGCTTGCCCTGCAGATTTGCAGGGGTTCACTGTGTTTTACCCCAGGTAATGTGACCAAACTCCTACTTTACCTGGAATCCCTTTATACTTTCACTGGGACCCAGCACTTAGGATCATAGAATAATTCAGGGTGGAGGGGATCTCAGGAGGTCTCCCAGACCATTGAGCTTACTAAAGAACTGAGTCTAACCAAAGATCTATCTACCTTAGTACTGTAACTCTTGCTGGAGCAAATAGCAAATGCTTAGAAGAGAAACTAAGAAAAAGGCAAGTTAAGAGGGTGCTTTGTCCCTATTTTGGTTTGACAGATTCAGGAGAGATGCTGAGATGCTGCTCATGCCACATCCCAGTGTTTTCACTGGACCTTAATTCTTCCTGTTTAGAGAAGTTCTGCTGGCCTCAGCCTTTTCCCCCTTTTTGATAAGCATCATCTTGACATGTTGGAACCACAGGACATCAGATGTGAAGAATGGATGCATTACACAAGTCAGTTTGAGTGTACAGCTAGCGCTAAGCACGAGAGAGCAACTGAGCCTAACAAAACACTGCATAAAGTAAACTGAAATGTCATGAAAAGGAAAGAAAAGAAAAATATCAAGTTCCACAGCTGTGGCTTGAGGGGTGTCTTCTCTTTTTGGATCTTTTGTAAAACATTTGTGGTGCCAGTCTTTAAAAACCATGAAGCAAAGCTTATTGCTTCTATCCCAGATGACTTGTGAAGAGGAGAGACTTCTAATCATATCTGAAAGCTCCTTTAGGGCTCTGTATTTTATATAATATACGGTTTATTATAAGGCGGATTGGTTATTTCATCAGCCTCGCTATTTATGCTCAACTATAGCTTCGGCAGAACTTTTTGCAAGAGTCTGCAGTGTGAGCCCCTGGCCAAATGCCAGCTCCCATGTGGAATTTGTCAGATTGCAAGTGCACTGCATACTTGCTCCCCTTTAACTTCCGTCCTTCTCAAAGTACCACCCATTTCATCCTAGCTGGAGAAAGCATCTTACTAACAGCTTGGTACTGAAGCAACAATCTATCAGATTTATTGCAAACACTGTTCATGTTCAGAAGGTAATCCAGAGCAAGTCCTCCCAAAGTGTCCCATCCCTATACTACGCCTGATAAAATTGATAAGGGATTCCTCATAACTCTCAGCTGCTTGAAAATCCTCACCTAGCAGACAAAAGAATAATTCCAGGTCACTGTGGTTACCAATGCACTTTCATTCAAGTCTGCTGGGTGGATAGATCACTGAAACTAACAGAATAAAAAGGGAGAAGAATACCTTTCAGACACAATTTAATTGTAGGTCTCTGGCGGCTAATGCAGTAATAGGAATGTGTCTGTAGGCCAGGCTCTGGCATTCTACTCAGAAACATATTTTCTTGTCTTCAGATGGATTCAGTTCACCACTTCAGGAAAATTGATTTTTTTTCTGGAGTGAAAAGTTACTAAAAATATAGCAAGAAACAGCTTACTGTTTCTATCCACAGTGTGGATCTGTGGATAGATCGGACTCGTGCCTCAAAGTATTTCTCTGCTAAATAGAAAGGCCTCAAGGACTGATACCTCATTAGGTCAGTTAATCCATTCAGTGATCAAGTAAATATCCACCAAGGCACATGTGATGAAAATAAATATTGGCATAGTTGAAATAAGAGAGAATTGGGAAGATTGTTCAGCGGTGAAGGGAGTGTTACTTCTGAGAAATGGGAACAGGTCTCTCTATTCGTATGCAATTATACTTTCAAGCACTGATTGCAGACAGAAAGAGAAGAGCTCATGAACACATTTGTCTACCTGGATAGGAATCTCTCTTGATTAAACTCTCTTAGTCCATTAACGACTTCTGTTTATAAACTTTCAATTCATTACTTGAAAATGTAATGATCAGAACACTGAGGGCCAGACTACCACAGGTCAGCACTGGGACGTGAGAGGTACATGCACGTCCCTAATTCACAAGCACCAGCGCCTGTCTGCACATCCAAATGCGGGTCTCATTAAAATCGGCTCATTCCATTACGGCTGGGCTTTGAAATTTGACCATCAAGTTGCAACCAAAGATCTTCTCAGTTGTGACTTAAATGTAAACATGTTTTCTCTTCCTCCTAGATGTGCCGTTTGGGTTGCAAACAGACCCACAAGTCACAACCATCGTGGGGAATGACGTCCAGCTGACCTGCCGGGCCTCCAAGTACATCTACAGTCATGTGGCCTGGTATTACCCCTCCTCAGAGGCAGCTCTCAGGGACTCAGTGATCAAGAAAACTGACAACTATTCCATTTCTTTGACACTGGTCATTACTAACGTCACGAAGGAACAGAGCGGCCTCTACAAGTGCAGAGCCCAGAACCAGCACAACAGCACCGACACGCTAGAACAGCACACTCAGCTCCTCGTCAGAGGTAGGTCCTGCCAACGGGAAACGGCAGCGGGACGTACTATGGTTCTGCCGCAGGAGCGGAAACGCTGTGCACATCCTGCTCCCTTTGAAGCCTTCAAAGCAGAACGTGCCCAGCACTTCTTAGGGACTGTTCTAATATAGACTTTGTGCGCTGGTTTGGGGTTTTTTTCGTATTACTGTATGTGAACTGACACCTAGCCACACATATTACTCATCCAGCCACTGCTGGTTTTGTATAAAGTATCTGCCTTACACATAAAGGTGATTTCAGCTGCATTTTGGCTTCCTAACTCCATGCTGGGTGCAGATCCAGTGTTGACTGAGGAGAAAAGGCATCACCCACCATGTTACTGGCAGCACAACTCTATCGTTTAGGACTGTCACCCCAGATCTATATGACTTCGGTAGAAGACTCCACCCACTTACAGCTGCCAGGATGATATAGATACCTAAATAGGTTTGGACTCAGCAGATGTAATCACAAATGTCGCTGGTCAAGTGTGTAATCGAGTGACATGTGCCATTTATTCTGGGCAAGTGGGATGCACTTCGTTGCAATAACAGTGTTTTCGTACTTATACCCAGCCCCCCAACACTCTCCTTTTATTTTCATAAAAATAGTAACACTACAGATCCTGAAGCCTGGTTTCTTTGGCTATGTGAATATAAAGGGCAGGACGCTTCTTCCAGTAGAAACTCACTGAAAATCAGTGAAGTTTCTTCTGCTTCACAGTGAAGAAAGTGAGTGATCAGCTCTAAGCCTTCTCAGAAGACAAAGTGCTGCCGGAATGGGTGAATTTATTAGATATCTTCCAATGGTGAAGAAAAACCCAAAGCACAGAATAGAGTAGAATTGAAATAAACAGCAGCAAGCAGGGTGCAGAAGACAGAGTCCTTCAGAAGCCGAATTAGACAGTGATTTTCAAATTGGCTTCTCCACTTACATTAATGGCTAATGAGACAGTGAAGGGACAGCTACGCTGCCTTAAGCACTTCTCACTTAGGTAAAAACCAGGCCGTGCGGTGCTGGCTTCATCCTCGTTTAAGTGAACGAGCACATTTGCCATGCAGTCTCCTACCCCGTGGGGCCAACCCCACTCTCACAGTCCCTTCCCCCTCCACGCAGGCACACGCACAAGGACAAAACGCTCACCCACGCCCCAGCTGTGGCTAGCACGGCTCTGATACCTGAGTGGGAGGTGATTTATTTTAAGAAATGGCATGAGCACCTGCCTCTTCCTGAAGTGCGGAGGAAGGGAAAGAATCTTCACCCTGGTATTACAGAGTGCTCGCGGTTTGGCTTGTCCCCACAGCCGGTACCGGAGCCACCTGTCAGCATCGTCTGACATGGAGGCACTGGGCTTTCTCTGCACTCTGCATTCAGGCAATTCACTTTTCTCTCCCCTGGCAGATATTTTTACTCATTTAGTCAAATTTCCACCTACACAGACACCTACACATGATGGCTATGGAAAAAACACAGCTAAACTGGGAATACATCCATGGGAGAACTGGAACCTTGATCACATTGTTTGGAGAATTACTGGGGTCTGTTGTTTGTCTGGCACACATCAGAGAGGCAATTCTTCCGGAGAACATGTGTGGAAATGGTCGGACTCGATGATCTTAAAGGTCTTTTCCAACCAAATGATTCTATGATTCTACGAAATGCCCCTCCAAACCAGCCCTCCTTCCCCTATACAAACAAAGTCTTTTAAATGCACTAACACCCATCAGCTACTGTCCTTATCGCAGGTTTTATGTATTTTTCATGCTGTGCTTGTGATTTTATTCATTGCTTTCCTGTACCTTTTATAAATGAACGTAAAGTGGAGGTTATCATGCTTTGTAGTAAGTAGATAACTGCACTCATGATGGAGGACACAAAATCCTTAGAACCGTTTCCTCTTTGACGCCTCCTTTCTTTTTTTGCATTCACTCTGCATTTGCTCTACCCACTCACTGTCCTCTGTTTTCTTCAGAGGATGAGAAATTCAAGGAGCTTCAAGCTGAAGCCGAATCTAAGCTTAGTCAGTTTGAAAATAAGCCAAATGAACTCACCCACTCCTCCCATAACCTTTTGGAGGATTTTTGCTACCGCTCATCAACCAAATCTTTGCCACTTCCAGCCCAGAGAGGCCACACGGGCAGCCAAAGGAGAGAAGATGGCAGAGCTGTGGGAGGTGCCTTCTGAAATCTCACTGTGTACCATTTTCCTTTGTGACTGTAGCAAAGGCAGCACCGTACGTGATACAAAACCTCACGGATCTGGAGGTTAACATCAGCGGCAAGATCATTCTGGAGTGCAAAGCCAGCGGAACGCCAGAACCTCAGATTACGTGGAGGAAGAATGGCTACCCCATTTCAGCAGCATCAGGTGAGTGTACTTGCTTCCCAAGCGTGCTGCGGTATTGTACGTAACACAGGATAAGGGACTTGCAGGTTGCCCACAAACATAGGACCTACAACTCCATGGCTACTGCAAGCATGGCCGAGTCCGGGTGGTGTGCACAACCTCAGAAAACACACACACAGATCCAAATATATCAGACCACTGCAGTAGTCTCCAACTTGGACTTTGAGGCCAAAGCTGCCAACCGGTTGCAACCCAATGCCGCTTATGCAGCTTGCATTCCGCACGTGGCAGTGTTCGTGTCTGCAGAGTCAGCCAGATAGTCCGCATACGTTAGCATCGCATTAGTAAAACAAGGAGTACAGTGTGCTGCTCTTCAGTCTGCTTGTACGAAACAACAGTTTGTGTACAAAACTGAGACAGAGCGTACCTGCTTGTCAGGTGGGTCTGAAAACACAAGCCGTCAGATATCCTTGGGGCCTGATCAGAATATATTGCAGCAAATTGTGAGCAGTCACCTAACAGTCAGGTCCAGGGCGTGCCACGACATATTACACATCCTTTACTACCTCCCACAACATAGTAATTGGGAATGTGCTCTCAGCTCAAGTGGTACAGAGCAGTACAGGTACAGTGCTACCATGGGCAGGGAGCATGGGCTCCCTTACCTGAGCCTGGAATTCCTTCTCAGCTCTCTGTCCTGAGATCTCCTGTAAATCACAGAGAATCCCATGTCAGTAGCTGGTCCTGTGACTTTAATTTTGCATCTTGGACTAGGTAGGAAATCTAGGATCATCCATAATTCAGATCAGACTGTTCTGAGAGAAACTCTTTATAGCTACTGAAATTTTATAAATAATTCTAGAGAGACAAGCATGTAACTCATCCAACCAGTGGAAACATAAATAAAATATTTGGAAAAAACACCTCGGGGTAAATATTTCAGCACAGTGCGTGGCAAGTTATGTGCAGTACTCTTGTTAACAACAGGATTCATAGGCAGAACACCCAGAAACTCAAAATGTCCTTCTCTTTTGGATTCACAGCCTGACCTGTTTCCCTATTTCTGCCCCAAACACATCCTTAGTGAAACAGATGAGCTCTCAGTTTTGTGCCACAAATCAGGAAAAATCAAATGTGGAAAATTAATCAGGAAAATTAAACGTAGAAAAGCCTCACATAGGTCATTTCTAGGCAACCTCCCTCCTCCCACTCCACCTCTAGTCCCCGGCTGCCTGTGGATCCAGGATTGCTCCATGCAGTGATTTTTCCAGGGATGCACATAACCTGATTTCCACGTTCCACATGTTAGAACTCCCATCGCTTCCCACAGCCTCCAAGACATCGGCTTTCTCCAATAATTTCAATGAGTTCCCTTTTTTCCCAGTGTATCTTACTGCTATCAGAAAACCTATCTTCCCATCACTTCACTAACTTCATAGTTTCCTCAGGCTCTCTCTGCTCATAATAAATTAACAGCGACATTTGCTGTTGGTTAAATAATCCCCAAGCAATTTACACAGGTATTGAGGAGAAAAAAAATGTCAGGGAAAGGTTGTTGCCAGACCGCAATGAGGAGCATGGTATGAAAATGCCTCCTAACAACAGTGCGTACCAGGCCCGCATGGATGGGAGCTGACTTTCAGTTCTCTGTCTCCTAAAAGCATTTGTAGGCTGGTAGGTTATTGTGGTAATATTAACCAAAATGCCTTACAACAGGAATTTCCATGGAAAATAATACCCTGGTCATTGAGCGAGTGAAAAAGGATGATGAAGGGCTCTATGAATGCAGGGCATCCAATGACATGGGCCAAGCCAGCACATCAGCCTTCATTAAAATACAAGGTGAGTTCCAAGCTAAGGCAAAACGCATATATTGTGTTGGACCGATGAGAGCTATTGTTCAGTCATGGACTTTGGCTACATTTAAAATTTGCTTGTACATTTAACTTACAGGTTCTGAGGAGAAATCCAACATTGAAGTTATCATTTTGGTCTGCACTGGTCTAGCCGCTACCCTCTTCTGGCTTCTTCTGACCCTATTCATTCGGAAACTGAGAAAAGTAAGAGAACTTCCATATTGCACAAAGGGTCTGGGATTGGGCCCGGTTTATGCGTAGCATCAGAGTTTAGGGCCAAATGTTTGGGACAGATGGTAGAAAAACTGTAGAAAATGTTCCTATAAAATTTCAGTCCAAGATTTCTACTGATAGTCCTTTGACTTCTCAAGAGATCACTTGCACTTCCGAGATATCTACCCACTTCCATGGTACCATAAATTCAGGCTCTTCCCTCTTTATGAGTCAAACTGGCTTGCAAGACTAGGAAACCAAAAAAAATCCTAAACCCCCTAAAATGAGGGCTTGATTTCAGCACTTGTCCAATAAGATTTCTCCGAAACATAGGTATTAAAAGGGGCCCTGTTTTAAGAAAGATCCTAGGATGTTTGCTCTAGAAATGAGCTCAAACCACGCGGCTTATTTTGTCTCCAAGTCTTGCTATTCTTTCATCTCCCTTTTGTGACTCAAAAAGTAAAGTTTCAGTAAAGTTCCAAGGAATTTAGGTCTGTTTTTCCTAAAACAAACAGTAAACAGAAAGGCAACCATAGCTCTCTGCTCTGAAGCTCACCAAACTACAGTTCCAGTGCTGATCCCTAATCTTGAGTAAAGTTTCCCCTCCTATTGCAAACACAGTGATTAAATTAATGTTTTCCTCCTTGACCTCAGTTTAACAGAGTTGCGGACAACAGTGAATTTCCTATTACATTTTACACACATGCAAGTCTGCTCACAGGACCCACCAAATCACAGTTTCTCACTGAGCAGCATTAGAAGTAGCAGTTTTCATCAGCTTTCAATTTTAAATTGTAATAAGCAATAGCCATGAAGTAGATAACTTTGGAGAATCAAGCCTGCAAAACAAAACACTACGAAAATGCCAAAATGCTCCATAGTGCACCGGGAAGTGCAACTCATGGAGTTCCCATAGAAAAGCACTGATTTCCTTTAATAGATACAGGTAGAAGACAATGATAGATTTTGTGTCCTCAGAGTGTTTACCAACATTAATCAGTTGACTCTTCCCAACACCCATGAGCAGCAAGCATACATAAACATTTATTTCCCTGATATAAAAAAAAGAGAGGCAGGAAGCTGAAGTGATGCATTCATGGTTCAGAATAAATTTCAGAGCTAAGTCTGGAATTCAGGGAAGTCCGCAGCCAGCACTCAGTCTTGTAGACAACAGCTCTGCCATTAGAATTGCAGGGTAACTACTGTGAATAATTTCTCCACACCCTGTTTTTAGCCTGATGCCACAGATATTAAAACAGGATACCTGTCAATTATAATGGACCCAGAGGAAATGCCTCTTGACGAGCAGTGTGACCGTCTTCCCTACGACAGCAGTAAATGGGAGTTCCCAAGAGACAGACTGCGTCTGGGTGAGTGGTTTGGGTATGATTACTGTAAAGAACGATGATTTCTAACGCTCCTCAATTTCAGTGGATCTGTTGTATATCCCAAGAAGCAGCCTATCATTTAGTGCCAGTGTACTACCAGCCTTGGGGAGAATCGGCTGTGAGTCACAGAATTCAGGACCATCCTTAATGGGGGGTGAAACAAGGGATTTGGTAAGAAAAGCAAAGATGCTGTCTCTCTCAAAATAGCTACCACCTCTTTTTGTTTCCTGAAGAAGCGAAGCCAAACTCTTGACAGGGAAGAAAGGTACCTCCAGGCACTGTCCCTGCCAAAAGTATGGTTTCACACCCATAGAGGAAAAGGGAAAGAGAAGTCAATCTGAAAGGTGACAGTCTTTCAGTGAATTTTATTTTAAAAAATCTATCAATTCATCAAATAATCAATTCCTTACCAATCATTTAAACTCGGCTTTGAGTTGTAAAGAGCTATATGAAAAAAAGAACCAAATTTCATTCAACAGCTCAGCTCACTGGATGACGGAGCAAGAAGATGTAAAAAGCAGGTTGTGTTTGTATAGAGAAACAGTAACACCTGTGTGCAATGATGAGTGTAGGGAATATATCTGTATTCGTGTGTGCTCTTGGTGCTTTAGCTTGAAAACATGGAATAAGGAGGAAGACAAACAAAAATAACAAAAAATGAGATGATGGTGGGACATAGGGTCAAACTAGCAGAACCAAAAAGACAGACCATGATGCCCACTATACTCTGCTGGATTGTGGGTCAGAGCCCTCAGAGCACACTAGGTAATACAGGCATGAAAATTCCAATGAAAGGGAAAATAAAGAAAGATTATAATCTTAAATTCCATTTAGTATAGCTTTTACATCAAAGAAATGTCAATAACTGAAGGTTAAAGGGTTCTGACTGCCTGAGTGCCTCGGCTGGCTATCTCCATGACTGTGATTCATGAGAGATCAGGATCCCACAATTCTGTGTTTAACCCAAACTCTGACTTTCCTGGGCTTCAGGACAACTATACGTAAAGTTTTTACCCTTAAGCCATATATATGTATTCAGCCTTGCCTTCAGCTGAATGTAGATTTATTTATTCTACTCTGTTCTATCACATACTGTATTGCATTAAAGTCATATGGATATAAAACATACCATTTATATCCATATACTGCAAATATGTGATACAGGCTCCTATTGACTATCGGTCTACGTCTACGTTGTGCCTGGGCACTGGAGTCTTGTATTTCTTGCATAGCTGAGAATGCATGTTTCCCTCTTATCTGATGCAGACTGTCGTAAGTACCCTTTGGCTCACTCTTGACTCTTGCTTCTCTAGGTAAAACACTGGGTCATGGTGCTTTTGGGAAGGTGGTGGAGGCGTCTGCTTTTGGCATTGATAAATCTTCAACCTGCAAAACAGTTGCCGTAAAAATGCTTAAAGGTACATATCCCTCTGAGATTCTCACGAGACTTCTCAGGGAACCTGTGGGCAATGAGGTTTCCAGTTCTCAGCTCCAAACCAGTCCCAAGTTCATTGTGTTCAGAAGGGAGTGGGTTTGTCATATGGGAGCAATTAGTCATTATACAGTGGATGCTAACGTGTAGGAAATGACAAGCGGGCTCCACGCTGTGCTGCTGATTAAGTCTTGTATTCCTAGAGGAGGAAAACAGCAGCTTCCAGGTCTGTGGAGTTAGGAGGGAAACAGATTACAGAATGTAATTACATTAGATAGTCTGAAATTGGATCTAAGCCTTCGATCGCAGCCCTTCCAGATGTAGAACAGTTCAAGGGGTTGAAAAAAAAGCAATGCCAAGGGAGTGAATTAGAGACAACTTGCTTGCAATTATTGAAATTAAGGAAGGCTTTTACCATTCAGTGGTGGGGAAGGGGGGAACTTGGAGACTATTCTTTCATATTATATTTACATACAAAGCCTCTGCAGACAGCTTATGAATAAATGCATCAGCCAGTACATCGACTACTTGGGTTGGAGGTTTTTAACTGTTCACTTAGGATTTTTTCAAAGGTACAATCGATGCTCACTGGATGGCTTTTCATAGCCCACGTTGTTCTGCATTGCTGCTGCATGACAGTATTAACCCCTGCAATGCCATGATTCAGGAACTTCTATCACTGTGTTTGGCTTCTGTTGCTAGCTGCCTCTCCTGACGCTCTGCTACTTCCCATGTCTCTGAAATTTCAAAACCATCAGTTTATCACCTGTCTGGACCTCCTCCTAATCTGGTCTCCCTTCTCTGCATTAGTCAGCAGATCTTCAGATCACCTTCTCTCCTGCTGTTGTTTCTTCTGTTCCATGTCCATATCCAGATCCCTGAAATATCCTTGAAGCCCCTGATCCAGACACACTCCCTTCTCCATCCAAAACTTACTGCCCTGGATAGTTCTGGGTTTTCATTCACTTCCACGCTGTGCTATTTGACAGTTCCTCCATCATTTTACACCTTCCCTCCCCAGTGGAGGCAGCAGCCTCCTGCTCTAACCTGTCCCTCCCCAACTAACGTGCCCATAATTCATCACTTTCCTGAATAAAGCAGATTCTCTAGTGTGAGTCAACCCATTCAGGAAAAAAAAAGGCTCTGGAGATGTCTGCATTTCTGTAATTCTAGCATTATCTGTCATTTCCATGAAGTAGGCTGGCACCAGTTCTGGGTTGAAGGCTAAAACTTAATATGCAAGATTATCTGAAACACTTCTGAGGCTGTTCTGTTTAGATTTTTCCAGGCATGTGTTCCAGCTCATGCCAGGATAAATCAGGAGTAATACCACCCATGTACACACCCGTCTACAAACACTGTTGACTGAAGAAATCTTGGGCTTGGAATAGCTCCTTCTTTATGACACAATTTGGTGAAAGATTTGTTTATGGAGAATTCTACAAACAGATAAAGAGGTTATATTTGTCACACCAAATGATCCGTTATATAACTGTTTCTTCATATTTAAATCTTACATGATGCAAGGGCAAAAACAGAGGAAACAGGACACAGCCCCTTTTGTTAAAATACATCATGAAAGTTGTGGAAAGAAGGCAGAGGAAACAAGCCAGCATCTGAACAACGTTCTGGTTGGAGAGTGCCTTCCTTAGCTTTGGCAGCAAAAGAGAATGAAAGTATAAGTTGCTAGCCAGTGCTTCATCACATGTCAAGTTCATGGGTCACACACAAATATGGCCCCCTCTGCTTTGCTGGAAAATGTATTTCTTGGGTCAATGAGATCTCACAGGGCTGAGATTTAGTAATGCTGTACATTCTCCAGTACGTTTTGGGACCCAACTTACAGATGTGTTGGATTCCTCCATCTCCTGCAGTGGAGAGTTGCTCAGTACTGTGGAAAAATAATCTGAGGTATTGTAAAAAAGTACCACTAAACTGCACATCACCATTACAGATGGAGCTATTGTTGCTTGGAGTGGTTGGTTTTTCCTTGGCTAAGCTTGCAAAATTTGGTCCTTGCAAAGGCTCTCTGGTATCTGATTTGGGGGGAGGGTTCTCCTACAGGACAGTAACCCTCCATAACCCATGCTAGAGAAAGGAAGAGTCACCCAAAAGATAAAGTGTTATTCCACTTCATAAAGGTCAACAGACAATGAAACAGATGAATTATTATCTGTTTAAGAGTCTGAAAAGCAAAGATACTGCAAGTAACCTGGGTGGGTTTTGTTCCAAGTATAAACAGAATCTTGCTGTGTCCTGTTAAAAACATCCTGTTGTGTAAAGATGATTTTTTTCCTGTTTATCTTAAGCAGAATGTGCAACTACTAATGAATGCAAGGCTTTAATGTCTGAACTGAAGATCCTCATCCATATAGGACATCATCTGAATGTAGTCAACCTGCTGGGAGCCTGCACCAAAGCTGGAGGTGAGAAGTCCTCCGTAAATAAGGAGCAAAGAAGAAACACTTTTCAGATACAAGGGTGGATGTATCTGTGGTGGAGTCCAAGGCTCATGCACATGCAGTTAATGCAAGCACAAATCCTTCTACCTCTTTGCTCATAGGAGAGCTTCTGCTACTGCAGAATATGGCCACATCTCATCAACGGTTTCTGAACGTCTTCTCCCAGCCAGTGGCGTCACTTTTCTGTTTTCTTTTTCTCTGCCCTTTGTAAGCCTGTTTACAAAAGGGATTATGGACTGAAAGGAGACAGGATCCTTAATTGCAATGAGGTGCCCAATTCCTCCACGTAGGCACTACTGATCATTTAAAAGGTTCTCCCTCTTCCCTGCCTTATCAAGAGGATGCACCAGGCTGAGCCTTAGCTACTTGAGGCCTCCTCCTTTCCTGAGCACTTCACTCTTGCCAGGCAAATGCAGGCACTTTTTGCGTGGTATACAGGAAGCCTGAGGCAGTCCAAAGCTGAAGGGAGCAACAGCATGGACTTCCAGGGGACTGAGCTGACACAACTGGCTGTACATCATACAAAGAATCTGTTGCAAAGTGCAGAGTTAAACAAAGGACTCCATAAATCTTAGACCTTTGTCACTACAATGTTCCCTTCCCATACTGCCATACAAAGCATCCTTGTCTGTAACTATACCGTGCTTTAACTTCAGGGTAACAACTCTCAAAGATGCCTCTTTACCACTTATAATGAACCTTCAAAACAATCCCCAAAGGACAGATTTAGGAGAGCTGAGGACAAAAAAAACAGAGTAAAATAAATGAAGGGGAAAGAGCGAGAGAGATGGTGCACACATCTGTTGTCATCTGAGACTCCGAAGCTGTCATCTTCCCAAAGAACATGTAGTTGTCCAGTCACGGGGAAAAAAGAAAACTTCAGTGAGGTAGATCTGGTAGGATGCCAGGAAAGAAATCTTCCCTTCAGCAAGATAATCCCAGTTCCTCAAGGGGCAGTCAGCAACCAGCAACCACAGATGATACTGCTGTAACCTGGGAGCCCCGAACAGGCACCTTGCAGGACTTGTAGCACTGCAGACCCCAAAAGCTTGTATGGGAGGATGGCCAGCTTTAGCTGGAGGTTTTTAAGGTTCAGATGCGTAAGCAAGTAGCCTTTGTTTGGGACTGTGAGTAGAGGGGAAGTAACATTCTGAATGCTGGTGACTCTCCTCTCCTGTCAAGTCAATGAGACGCCTTAGTACAAACAGGTGCCTAAAACGCAGCAGCATTACTAAGAGGTCAATAGCTTCTAACCAAAGCACTGATTCAGCCACAGAGTTCTAGTTGAGTAGTAAAACACATCTCAGTAACTGATCAAATGCTGTGACTGTCCAATCTCTGAGGAACTTTTCCTCCTGGGGGTCCCTCAGTTTCCCGTTCTCCATCCTGCTCCATCCTGCTTGCTCTGCTGGCTGAAGAGGTAACCCTCGCCCTTCCCTGCTAGCTGCCCAGGAAAACCGCTGACTACTCTGGGGAGCAGTGGATGGAGCAGAGCGGTGCAGCACGGCCTTGCAGGGCACTGAGGTGCCTCTAGGCAGGCGCTGGTTTGTTCACCTTTGAGCAATGCAACTGCAGACTAAAGAAAAATAGCCTTGAGCTCTCAAGACAGACACTGGGATAAGAGTTACTATTAAAATGGCATTGCAGAATACAGTGCTTTCTCCTTCCTTGTTAGGTTTTATGTAACCATGTACCGGTATTCCTGGTGAAGACTGATATTAAGTATGCACATGTATTATTTTAACATTATAACAAATAACAAATTTTAACACCTTGGCTGAGTGTCTGAGGTTAAGCAGTTCGAACTAATGCATAGTACATGCTTTACAATCAGGAAATAAAATATGGAGAAGCCATGTCTAGGAAGCATTTCAAAAACATGAATAAATCACTAACTGGAGCTTTAAAGCTGTACTGGAATCTGCATTTCCTCAGGGCACCCATGAGGGACATTTGACTTTAGGTTCTTCAGAACAGTGTCCCACAGAGATCTCTTGTGCACCACCAGATCCCAGCGCTGCTACCTTTAAGCCCAAGCGAGCAGCGTTGCATACTGCGTAGCAGTAGAACCGCTAGCACCTCTGATTTTGGGCCAGTTGTGGTTTTGCAGTCACTGGTACAGTGTACTCGGGTGCTGAACATGTTACAGCTGTAGTCCATGGCAACTGGAAGTCCTGAATAGCCCAAAGGCGCGTATTCAATCTAGCAGTGCTATAGGACTTGTACAAATAAAAAGCCTGGCAGAAATACACAATGTTATTATCGGCAAGCTATTGGTTATTATTGCTAGGACGGTCTGCTTCCCAAGGGTACTCGTCACCCAGTCTCAGATAGGATGCAGCAACCAGAATGTCTAAGGTCCACGCTTCCCTCCTCGACCCCTCCGCTCTCCCTTACAGCCCTGCTCTCAGCCTTTCCAGTCAATATTGTACGTGTGAGACTGGACCAAGGGGGAGGACTGCGGCACAAGTCTGTATGCACATTTCTGATACAGCCAGACAGAAGTGCTGTTTAGAGCTGCCTCCTTCCCAAATCGCCAAATGCAGCTCTCAGCACTTTTCCTTTGAAGTCTGAACTCCTAACTCTGAACTACGGACCTTCTAGACAGAAAAAGGTTTCTGGACATGAAAGTCTGGTTGCTTAGGACTGATAATAATACATGTTTATATGCATTCTAGTCCCACGATTTCACCTTATCTTACATTTGATGATTACACAGAGCAGTGACTATGCTGAAGGTAGAGAATGTAGCTTTTCCCTTTCCTAATAGCTCACGCTGAAACATAAAAGCATTTTCAAGCAGATCTTAAAAATATGCATAATTGTATAAAAGCAGCAATTGCACTGAACTCTACAGTAGTTTGCACAGAAATAAGAAAGGAAGAAATTGATAGGACTTTCCAGGCTTTCAAAAACTTCAGACTAAATATTTTTGCAACTTTTGATTTAGACCTATCTATGAACCTGAATACTTTTATTGCCTCTGGTGGCATCAGCTCCACCCAAACCAAACAATTGTGAAGGCATCAGAGAAAAATGCAGGCTGCTCCATGCTATGGATCTATGTATAGAGTAAAACAACCTTAAGAGCATATGGGATTGTATATTCTTATTT
Organism: Balaeniceps rex; assembly: GCA_013401315.1. Classification (NCBI taxonomy): domain Eukaryota; kingdom Metazoa; phylum Chordata; class Aves; order Pelecaniformes; family Balaenicipitidae; genus Balaeniceps; species Balaeniceps rex. The sequence continues at coordinate 9,031 of VYZW01016617.1, read as the reverse complement.
ATCATTCTGAATTTTCCTTTGTTTATAAATAAGGAATAAATACCAACTGTTACCATATAATGGAGAAAACTAAGAATCAGTACTGTATTCCCTTCTCTCCATATCCACTACTGATACTGTGCTTCTGGAGTGTCACTTCTCTGTTCCCTAATTTCCTCATCTGTATAACAGAAATGACAGTATTTAGTTATTTTGAAAAGTATGTGTGAGGATAAGTTACTATTAAGTGCTTTGCAGTGCTTCAGAACTCATTTGACTTTCACTGTCTTTTTAGGTCCTTTAATGGTCATAGTAGAATACTGCAAATATGGAAATCTGTCCAACTATCTAAGAGGAAAACGAGGAGATTTCATTGCATACAAGGTAAAAAAAATGGCAGGCTTCTCATAGTCACAAGGCAGAGAATTAACAACCACTGACCACAAGCTGGATTGTTTTCTGCATTGGCACTGAGACAGTTTGGTATTTGTGTAGGCACTTTATTTTCTCACCACATTTCAATTTGTATGAGCAAGAAAATGAAGCTTTTTTCCCCTGTAGGATCTCACTCCCATCCTCTTCTTTTCTACACCTACTAAAGAATTAGTTGCAAATACCCAAGCGCTCTAGTGCATTTGAGAGAGAGAGGGAATTACTTGCGAGATACTACCCAGCACAAGGGGAGCGACAAAGTAGTAGTGAAAAACCGGTATTAAGTGAACTAGGAAGAAGGTGAACCCTCCCAAAATACAAGCCCAGTGTGGGGATTTTTGTTTCTAGGCCCACTCCCCCCAGCTACCGAAAGCAGCTCACCCTTCTACCATCTGCTCACTCCCATCTTCGGTGTTCTCCCTTCCCCTGTGCCAACCTGGAAGTCTGTGCTGTACGCAGCAAACTGGATCACGAACATGGTCTGCATCAGAACTAACCAAAAGGGTTTGGTTTCCAAACGGATGTCTGCATCCACACAAACGTTTGTGCTAGCACAAATTGGGCTAGGATATGGGGGAAGACACAGGAGGCCAGAAATCAGCGAGGATGGGACTATGTCCTCATTGTGAAAAGACAGCATCGAAAGAGCTCTCTGATCTAAGCCCTGTCAGAAACTGGAGCCTCCCCAAGATTATTTTCCCAGATGATTCTATTATTATTATTATACCTATTGTGTACAGGCAAAAAGTACATAAGGTACTTTTTGTGAGAGAAGATCTTCCTGGTACAGTCACTCAGAATTTCTGTTCTCACCATTGTTTTCATGAGTCGCAGGGACTGGTTATGTCTCACTCCCCAGGAGAGGGCGAGACAGATGCATTTCAGTGCACATCATGCACATACCTTGAACTGTGATTTTTAGCATGGTTTCCTAAGAAAGCAAGAGGTACAGAATTACAATATCTCTCTGCTCATCTATCACTCTCACCTGGCCAGCTTCCAGCTAACTTCTATGGTGGAATATTGCTGTCAGTAAAATGGGAGGTTCTGTATTAATAAATAGGACACCAGGCTTCATTAGTTCTGCTATGCAGGGAACATCATGTTCAAACATGTTTTGAGCTCATCTCCAGAGGACACTTTCTCCATATGCCATTCTTTTACCTATTTTGAATGCCCAGGCATTGCATCATCCAAAGCTAAAAATCAGTTTTCTATCATTTCTAGTCCCAGGAAAACTCTGACCAAGCAGAGAAAAGTCTGGATGAGTCCAACAGTGATTTGACCGAACTGATCAAGAGGCGCCTTGAGAGCGTAGCCAGCACAGGAAGCTCTGCCAGCTCAGGATTTATTGAAGATAAGAGTTACAGCGATTCAGAAGATGATGAAGAAGGTAAAAGAAACCTACCTAATCCCCAATCTTTTATTGTAAAGATTTCTGTTACTTGGTTGGTGCCACACACGCTGTCACACACTTTACAAGCCCTTACACGGCTTGACTTGTTCCTGAAATCGCAAATTCTTTCTCTTGCCTGTGCCTCACTCCAACTTTCTCACAAAAAGAGATAGACAATAACGTATGCATATCAAAGCTGCTCCTGTTGTGTAAGAGGAGTAATAGCAATATTTTACCGGAAGATTTGTGGGGCCAGTCTGTCCCCAGTCTCATCACTCACTCACTATAAACACTTTCCCTCGCTTTTATCCCCAGATGTTGTTTTCCCCATAGCTAAATGACATGATTAATGTTGGATGGAACTTTTTTAATCATCTGATCTTCTGCCTCTAGGTCAGTGGTTCCTAAACCACAGTTGTAATCCTAGTAGAGAACTCATGTAACTATTACTCGGATGCAGGGCTGGGGTCATCAGCATGCAAGTGGCACCAGTGCCAAAAAAAGTCTGTAGCTGTTGCTCTAGTGATTTGCTGTGTCTGTGATCTCTTCTAGATGCTGAGGATCTGTACAAACGGCCCCTGACTTTGGAGGATCTGATTTGCTATAGCTTCCAAGTGGCAAAAGGCATGGAGTTTCTCGCCTCCCGAAAAGTGAGCTCATTAAAACATCAGGGCTGAACTTCTTTCACAGAATCATGAGTATCTGATATGAGGAAATCCAAATATACTTTTGAGCCTTGCTCTTATATTAAAGTGTTGGAGATCACATTAGCTCTGGTAGTTAAGCGATAAGTAGCACTGAAGGAGTTGTGAAGGAATATCCATCGTGTTCTTGGCTACAAGGACTGGCATCTGTAACATGAGAGTTTAGATAGAAGGAGTGAATATACATTGTAAGACAATTTGCGGAACGCTCTCATAAATAAATGCAGAAAAGATCCTTCTAGTATGGTCAACTACTGAAAAATGAAGAGGGAGTATACAGTTATTTATTTAGCTTGTCAGTAATGTTGGAGACTATCAGCAAAGTTAGCACCTCTTTTCGATACAAAAAAAAAAAAGTATGTTTGTAGCCTGTGGAATGCCTGTTTTAATGAGCTC
>VYZW01016611.1:6922-22198 GCA_013401315.1 Balaeniceps rex | reverse complement strand
GCAATTGCTCACCACCCACTGACCGATCCCAGCCAGTCCCCAAGCAGTGGTCACTGCCCCCCAGCTTATATACTGAGCATGATGTTATATTGTATGGAATAACCCTTTGGCCAGTTGGGGTCAGCTGCCCCAGCTGTGTCGCCTCCCGGCTTCTTGTGCACCCCCAGCCTACTCGCTGTTGGGGTGGGGTGAGAAGCAGAAAAGGCCTTGACTCCGTGTAAGCACTTCTCAGCAATAACGAAAACATCCCTGTATTATCAACACTGTTGTCAGCACAAATCCAAAACGTAGCCCCACACTAGCTACTATGAAGAAAACTAACTCTATCCCAGCCAAAACCAGCACACTAACACATAAAAATCTCTAATTACAAATTACTCTCTTCTACTGAAATAAGCAAGTTAGAGATAATGGAGCTCAATACCTGCATAATTATTTAGGCACAGGAAAGAAAGAAAAACATATCAAAACTGTAATGCTCCCAATTGGGAAGAGGATTCTTTCCTTGAAGACTGATTTGGGGTTTTGCTTTTCTTTATTTTTTATACTGTACGTACAAATTCAGATTTCTGCATAAAGTTTTGCATTGTTCCTGATTTAACAGTGAAGAAATTAACTTCAGTAAGCAGCATGTATATTGTTTTCTCAAATACGTAATCCCAGTCAATTAAAATTTACTGGTTTGGATCTATTTTCACAAAACTTTTCTGAGCAACATTAACTGTGTTCTTAATCCTTTTGGATGTATTAACTGAATTGAACTGTTGGCATCATAAAGGAAAAGTGTGCTATAGGCATCACGTCAAACTATAGATTAAGCAGTTTTATCCATTTGCCCTTTTTGAACATTGCCCTAACATTAGTACTCTTTCAGTCTTCTGAAGTTTCCCTGATTTTCACATTTTTATTAATATTAACTGTAGTGGACCACAGTGTACAACCCCAAGTTACCTGGACTTACTTAAATTCTGTGAGTGTCAAGTAACTTTCTTAATTAGCAGTAGACCATTTTCATGTCATTAACATTTTCAGAACCTTGTTACAGGCTCAGTGTTTAGTTCTAGGACTTTGGGAATGCCCTGGTTTCGGCTGGGATAGAGTTAATTTTCTTCCTAGTAGCTGGCATAGTGCTGTGTTTTGGATTTAGTATGAGAATAATGCTGATAACACACTGATGTTTTAGTTGTTGCTAAGTAGTGCTTACACTAAGTCAAGGACTTTTCAGCTTCCCATGCTCAGCAATAAAACTAGGAGGAAGGTTGGTCGGGGGGGCCACTGCTCGGGGACCGGCTGGGCATCAGTTGGTTGGTGGCAAGCAATTGTTTTCTTTTGCATCACTTGTCTTTCTTGGGTTTTATTTCTCTCTCTTTGTTATTTTCCTTTTCATTACAATTTTATTATTATTATTATTATCATTATAGTTGTTGTTATTATTTTTATTTCAATTATTAAACTGTTCTTATCTCAACCCACAAGTTTTCTCACTTTTACCCTTCCAATTCTCTTCCCCCCATCCTGCTGGGGGGCGGTGTGAGCAAGCGTCTGTGTGGTGCTTTGTTGCCAGCTGGGGTTAAACCACGACAGTTAGTTTCCATTTTGGTGTCCTTCATACATTGGTGTATAAATATAGTAAATGCAATCATTTTAGAAATGCATTTTAGAAAGACATTAAGAGCTTTGGATATTCTTAACTTCAAAATACCACAATCTCCATCTCTCTAAACAATTCCCTGTCTACACTGATTTGAACAATCTAGACATGCTTTTAAAATGCATAGGGAACATAAACGAAGCAATCAAACCAGCAGTCATCTGAGGTGCTGTATTGGAATGCTCAAGTGCAGAGCAAATTCCAAAGCTGCAAAGCCCTCAAGGAGGATTCTACCAGCACCCACGCCTGATCTCATCAATGAATATAAAAAAGCTCCTAAGAGTGAGTAATGAATGCAGGTGCACTCAGAACAGTCAGATTTTTTTAAAATGATTTAAACCCTAGTTTAAATTAGCCTACTCCTACAGTACCTTTTAAAATAATGTAACTAGGTACTTAGGAATGTGTGATAGGTGTAGTCTCTTCTGGAGATGCAAAGAATCATCATTTCAGTTTACTTAGTTCATCATTTCAGTTTATTCCGTTAATTGAGGTCAATGACGAATTCTTTGAATTGAGACTCTGGGAGCTGGAAAAAAATGATGATTTTGTTTCTATTCCATTCAGGAATAAAAATGAAACAAAAAGGGCTGAATGCTATAAGTTACAAGGACAAAAAGTTCATTCAATATGTTAATAGATGATATTTTCATTTAACAATTCATCTTTGTGTAAGCACAATGTGGGTTTTATATATTTGGTTTAAGGTTCTTAGTAGTTTATTTAAATATAATTAATAAAATATATTAAATGAAGAGTTTCTGCATCTTGAATTTCCAGTTTGTGTTGATAGAAAGCTTGGGGAGGAGAGGGGAATTTATATGCTTATTTAAAAAGGCAATTAGTCTTTATTAACAAAATGTAAAAAACTCCAACTGTCTAAATGAGCTACTTAGATTAAATATAGTCATACTTTTCTAGCCTTTAAAAAAAATAGACTGCACATTAAAATCTAAATATAGAAGGAGTGGCCATAGTCTAGAAGCATCTGAGTCTGTCTCACCGGAGTGCCTGATGAGGTAGATTTCCAGGCCGGCTGCTGTGATGTTGGCTGGCTTGTGGCCTGGGGTTTCAGGTGGAGATGCCCAAAATCCCTGTTCCTGTAACAATACTGCCATTTGCATCTGAATTCCCGTACTGTTCCAGGGGTTATAGTGAGAGGCAAAGTTCACTGCCGGGGCTAAGGGAGGAGCTGAAGTATCACAAGGTATGCCTGCACCCCTTGGTTTACAAATTCTGTCTTTATAGTTACCGAACCAGGAGAGTGACTGATGCAAATCATGAAAGGTTCAGAGTATGTTATCTGTGAACAGAAAGACCACTAGATATTTAGAATAGTATTTTGCAAGTGGGGACAGTATATTCTGTGCCATAACTGTAAAAATAAAAATAAATCAGGTTTCTAGCAATGCAGGCCAAATTAATTCCTGGTGTAACTTCTTCAACTGAAATATCTGCTTATGTAATTAATTTTATTGTTAGCAGAAATTAGACTTAACATTTAAAACTATGAATGTATATGTGAACAACAACTAAGTGCTTTAGTATGAAAAACCAACGCTGCTACACAGTAAAAAATGGGAACTCTATTCTCAGTAACATTAAATATTCAGTAATGCTAATACAGCAATACCTTTCTATAAATGTAATATTACTGTTGTTCCCTATAGTCTTCAGTGTATTACTTATTTGGCCTTGTTGCGTTCAGTATTGTCTGTCTGCTGCAGAGAGGTGGTGGTATGGGAAGGTCCAGTTGCTACATTACACAAATGGGGTCTCTTAAATCAAAATGTGCAGTAGGGGATTTTTATAGGATTATTCAGGCTGCCTGTTTTCCTTTAAGACCTCCTGTCCTTAACCACTTCTGAGGGTATGTCCATTCTGACTATTTTACCTGAGGTTTAAATGCCCTTTGCATATTTCTGCCCAGAACCAAGAACTGACCTCATGACCTAGATGTTAAATTGAAGCTAACTATCACCTTCCTGCAAGAAGCTCTGGCAATAAACAAGAAAAATCACTTATGAATTCAAAACCTGCGTAGTCAGAATTACTGAAACATATTGGGAAGCCAGACGATGTTAAAATCACTGGTTAGGAATGATCCATAAAGGGGTCAGAGGGAGTGGTGTGCTTTCAAAAACGGCATCAGCTGCTCCTGAGTCATTGACCATTCAAAAACAAATTACTGGGAGCTTATGGACCAGTCAGTGCTCTGGAAAAGAAGCAAGAGATGAGATAGTACTTGGTGTTTACTATGGACTGCCAGGCTACATTAAAGGACGATTGAAGTTCTTGAAGTATCTCTCCCTAACATGCAGGAGAACTTGTGTTGTTGGACACTGGCGTCTACTTTGTATATTCCAGTTCAGAACAGTAATATATACTTTGTGCTTTAAAAAATTACTATTTTTTAAAGTGATTGAATTGTTTAGTTGTAGGAAAACTTAAATTGAAAATGAATACTTGTTCAAGATTACTTTACAAGATGCCACAAAGCCTCAATGGAGAAGGAAGGAACTTGTGTTTAAAACATCAGCCTGGGTTAGCAGGGAAGTGAATGGAGCTGTTTCCAATATTAAAAAAAAAAAAAAAAAAAAAAAAAAGGAAGGTAAAAAAAAAAAAAAAAAAAGAAAAAGGACAAAAATGAAGGGAAGTTGATGAAGACAGAAACTGTAAGGGAAGCAGAAGTACACAGGGAGAATTTATGGCAAGTAGAGCTAAAGAAAATAGGAAGATGTGGTTTTTTAAGTACATTTGGAACTAAATAAATACTGACAATGTTGGTCCATTACTGGCGTGGCAGATTACAATCATACAGAAAGATTGGTTGCTACTTCTCTGTTTGATCCTGAAATAATTTTTCTGACCTGGTGTTATCAGTTTAAGAGGGGTGCTTGATGTATTAGAGTCTTACAGATGAACTATGCGATTAAACTCTTAAGAGCAGAACTCAAGAGGCTTAGTTTAGTTGCTGCCACAGAGAAAACTAAGAGGTGTTAAGGAACCACATGTGAACAGACATCTCCAGAGAGAAACACATAACAAATTAAAGAGCTGACACTGAAACTGCCCAGTTGAGGTAACAGTATGATGGTAATTAGCCACTGTAATCCTTTGAAGTTCAGATTCATACTTGACGTTTTTCCTAAAACACACTGTAAATCAAACAGGAGTTTTCATAGTCTTGTCCCATTCATTTTTGGAAGAAAGTGGAGTACTCAGACTAACTCCCATCTCCTAATTTTCTTTTGGAATTGAATAAACTCAATAACTTGTTTTGTTTTTTTTTCTCTAAATTATTCTCTCTCAAAAGGCATTTTTGATTTCAAGAAATCCACCACCCCCATAGTTTGTAGTGGCTAATCAACCATGCTTCCAGTTTTTTTGTATGTATAATTTTGTTTTACAATTGGAATTTTTAATTATAATTCACATTCACAGTATCCAGTTTAATACACAAAATCTATTGAGAAGTGTATATTTAAATTCAAAGAAGCAGAGTCATTGCATAAACTAAAAGGAAACTAAAAGGAGTCATGAATGCAACAGCTAAGGCAGAATGGACTACCATATTCAGGCATTAGGTTGGATATAATTTGACAATAATTTTGGGAACGATACTCATAACACAGAAATCAGTTTTGAGATTGACTATAACAAGGACATGGTAATCTGTAACAGAAATAGGTTTACCTGTTTATTCCATATTGGGTTCTATGTCTACACTGTGTTTTAACTTTGCATATAAATCTACTTCCAGTCATGGCAGCTGTCACAGCCCTGGAAGCACTAACAGGCTCTGCGATCCCTTCTGCCCCTCCGAGGGGCCTGGCTGCCCCTGCTCCAGGCCAGTTCCGACACGGCGTGGCCATGGGACCTGGTCAGGCTGCTGTCAGAGAGCTGTGTGGGGGCTGCTTCCCCTTTGCTCAGGAGCTGCATTCAAGCTTCAGCCCTTGGCCTTGGCCCTTCTTTGAGCTAGGTTGCAGCCGTGACACCACTTATCCTTCCGCACTGTGCTGGCTCTACCCCAGACCTGCCTTCTCACCATGGACTTGTCCACCAGTCACTGAACTGGTGGCTGAACCAGGTTTTTGTCACCAGACCTCACCCTGGTACTGTGGGACTGTGCCCCTTGACCAGGACAGTGCCCCTGTCTGTCTTGCTGCCTGCCTTGGCTCACAGCTTGCCTTCCCTTGCAGAGCAGCCTGTTCTTTTTGCTCCCTGACTACAGCTGCATAAACATGCAGTTTAAAAGAGACACATTCTTTGGTATATCAAATTTAGCAGCCAAAATTAAAAGCACACAGTGAAAAACTCCTTCAATCTACTTGTCTATTTTACAGAATGTGAAAAAAATATACAGGTGAATCCTAAAGAGATGTCGAAAGAATAATAACCTGTATTTGGTACAGCTCTTTGAAAATGTGAAGAATTATCAGCAACCCTGATTTAATGCTTTTTTTTCATATATCCCAGGGCAAAATAATCTTCATAAAATACTGCTTTTTTTCAGGATAGAAGTGCTAGACATAATGCTAAACTTTTGTTTTTGTTCAGACAGGCTCATGAAAAAACCCTGTAATTAGTTGTTTGGCATGAAGTGGCTTTGGATCACTTTGAGAGGAAGCAACATAATGAAATGTTACAAGAACAAGCCAGACCAACCTGCTCTGCTAGCAGCGTTTTGCTTACTCCCCAGTTCCTGCTTCAGTCCTGCCTGAGCTGCCTCTCAAATCAACAGTTGTCCCACACGTGCTGTAAAAACCTGAACAGTGCTTAAGTGCCTGGAGCCTCATTTTATGCAATTGCTGAGGGCTTGAGTGGCAGAGGTGCTTTTCCAGGAAAAAACCCTGTCAGCACTGCAGCTTCAGTGTTCGAATAGTTGCTGCTGCTTCTCTCAGGTCCTCAAACTGCAAGAGGTCATTCTCAGTAGCATCTCCCCAAGACAAGTTTAATGACGCTCACTGGTGCTGCAGGCTTACTAAACCTCAAAGCTGTTTTTTACCTCTGGCTTACCTCCCTTTTTATAGCATGTACAGCACTTGTTTTGTGAAGTTTGAGCTGGATGTCATTTCCTTAACACTAAAGATTAGTCCTTCATCACATTCAAAGAATTTAGGAAGAAGGTCATTTTAGAAGATGCAAAAATGCAGAACTTGACATCTGTAGAACTAAAACAACACTTTGACATGAGTGTTATATTACACAAAGCAGCCTTGAATTGCTTTGTTAGAAACTTGTATTATATTTCCCATTACATTACATCTGTTCATCGGAGTAGTGATGTCCTCTCATCTCCATTCATTGCTGTAGTCCAAAGTGCCAAAGATATCTTTCAGAATGTAGGTAATTAGGACACATCTCCCAACATGCTGCAAAATTGGAGAGCGCTTGTTTATCAGGTGCCACAAGGTGGCAAATGGGGGTAGTGAAGCCGTGTTTACTTTCAAAAGCCCACAGCAGTGGCGTTTTCCAAGAACAAATACCTGTCTGCACAGGCTGTGACTGTTCAACATTGCCTTTAACCTGACAGACAGGCCCGAAGCTCTTCAGCCTGGCAGGAGTAGCTGAAGAGTTTGCTGTGAAAACCATAAGCCTGGTCCAACTTGTGAGAAGTATTTTTAAGCTGATGAACTATAAGTACATAATAAAATTAGGTGAAGGGCTGTGCATGTGAAGTTTAACGAGGCCTAAGAGGAAACTTTAGGTGAAAGGAAGAAAATGCTTTATATAATAAACCTCGCTGTTTTACTGAATGCATCTGTCCTGCAGGCTGAAAATGAGATGCTCACGCTCTCTTTTGCATTCCTCTTCTGATGTGCTTGCTTCATGTTCTGGCCACAACATTGTGCTTTGGATTTCTTATATTCCATGACCGGCTCCCTATGGTGTGTGTTACAGAAGGAGGAGAGGTCATGGTGAAGCAGCAGAGAACGTATGACCCAGCCATGTGCTGTGCTCAAGGGATCTTTGCTGGAGGATGTCTGTAACTCCAGCATTGTGACCCCCACCTGCCGTTCCAAGTGAAACAAGCTGCTTCCTTGCACCCTCTCCAATCTGCTCTCTATGTGGCTACATCCTCATCTCAAAGAAAAGTTCAGTGGGCTAAGCCTCTGACAAAACTTACAATAAAAAAGAAACCTGAACGAGACATGTACAAGGCTCACTTTCGTTTTCTCGGGACAGGAATAAGAGGCCGGTTCCAACCCTGCAGCTTACCGTCTGCTTTGTGTCAAAAGCTCTGTGAACCCCCACAGGGGCCGCAGTGCTTCCCCGCGGCCCTTTCAGGGAGGCAGTGAGGGGAGCCCGGCCTAGACGGTGAGTACACCCGGAGCCTCCCTCTCCTACCGGGGGAGGGATGAATTCAACGTTTGTTAAATGTGGAGGCGGGCCGCCTCCTTACCCGGGTTGAGATAAGGCCTAGGCGGCCTGTGGCCCCGAGCCGGGGTGAGCCAGGACTAGCATCCCCACAGGCCGGGCCAGGGCGGTTAACGGCCGCCAGTCACGGCCACCCCCCGCCCCGCGCTTCAACGGTCTCCGGGGTCTCCTGGGGTGAGCGCGAGGGCGCGACTTCCGCCTCCTCTGGGCCCGCGCGCCGCCGCCGCTTCCGCCCCGCGGTTCCTCCTCCGGGCCGCCCTCTCCCGGCATGCACTCGCGCCGGAAGCGGCTGACGACAATAACAAACATCGGCGGCGGCTGCGGCGGCTGCGCCAGGACTCCCCGTCCCCGCGCTCCCCAGCCCGCCCCGCGCCACCTTCCCCGCCTGCCAGCCAGCCAGCCCGCCGCTGCTCCCCGCCCCCGCCCGGGCGCGGTNCAGGATGTGCGGCGCTGCCGCGGGACCCTGGGGTGAGTGGTGTCGGGTGAGGCGCGGGCTCCCCCCGCCGCCCCGCTCTTCGTCTCGGTCCCTCCCAACCGGGGAGAGAGTGGGGACCCCCGCCGGCGGAGGCTCCGTTAAGCGGGAGGGTGGCCTTGGCAAGGGGCGGCGGTCCGGGCTTTGGGCGCAGGGCTGCATCCGTGGGGCGGGTGACAAAGAGCTGGGAGGCGGGGAAGGTGGGTGTCGGGGAGGACCGGAATCCCGCTGCTGGCTTAGATGGCGGGGTGACCCCAGCGCAGGCGGCGGTGACGGGGGGCGGCGGTGTCGGGGCAGCGCTGGGCGGGCCGGGGTGCTCCCTCCCTGCCCAGGGCTCCGGTGCCAGGGCGAGGGATCCGCGGTGAAGTTACTACAAGGAATGACTCAGCCTGGCTGCGCCTCCGTGCTTGCCGTCGGCAGCGGTGGGACGAGCGCTGTGTTTACAAACGTTGTTCTGCCTTTCCCTCAGTTGTTTACTCGTTTCTGCTCCCGAGGAAGCACATGTCGTGTGCTGAATTTTCCCGTCGGTTTCTCGTTATTGCTTTCGTGTACACTTTCAGGCTGTTCTGTTGATCTGTGCTGGTGTTTCCTTCTCAGTGCCCCCCAAAGTTCTGGCTGACAGTGATGCATAGGTAGAAACGCTAATATGAGTGTTGGAAAATTAAATGAACTGATCTTTGTAACACTCATGTTTCTTACTTAAGAAAGAAACTTACTGTCTAGAGATGAAAAAAAAATCATGTCTGAACCTGAGATACTTGGAACTGACGCAGAAATGTTAGTTTAGTCTTCTCATAGCCATAGCTTTTTTTACTGTGTCATTTGGTTTTGGCTGAAGTAATTAAGTGGTATGTTCTGTCCGTGAGCCATTCCCCGTGGTCTGTATTTAAAGCTTTCACCTTTATTTCTTCATGGGAGAGAATGAGCAGGTCAAGTATTTTCTTCTGCCACTCACATAAATATGTGTTAAAAGTAGTTCACGCCATTGGCTTTATGGAAGAACTTACAGTTCTGAAGTTGTTTGTTTGACTGCATGGTATAAGATACCTCAATGGTGCTGGAGAAATGAGGAGGATGGAAAAATATGCACCTTACAGTTGAAGTTCATACAGCCGGGAAGTATTGTGAGGAATACTAGACACTATAAATACTTCATAACAATAAAGAAAACTTGTGCGCTATTATGGTGTATTTGTGAACTTTAAGAATGTTTAATATCGAGTACCTTGGGAAGTTTTTAGAAGATGAAAGGACTTTACCGTTATCTAGTGTTTTAACATAAACTTTAGTGCCAAGAAGCAAATATTAACAAGAAAGAAATTAGATGTTTAAACATCATTAAATTTAGTTTAAATGAAAGTGTGCAGAGGATATATTTGTACTTATTCTAAATGCTGTCTGGAACTCAAAATGGTTTGATTTTATTCTGTTGGGAGTAGTAAAGAAAACAACACTGAAGAACATGAGGTAAGGGACTTCACCTGTGCCAGTTATAGAGCTGGAAATACAAACAGGACCTTTTGAGGCAATGGATTAGTGTAAGATAGACCTAATTGCACTTCAGAAGTATATTATTGTTGTACACTTTGTACAAGTAGCTGTATATTTTGTAATTTTTTTAAAAAAAGCAGACATGCTGTATTGTGTTGATCTAGCCTTGTGCTTAGTACAGATTTGGGTTAGTAGTCTCTGAGATCATATTGGAGGGGCTGGCGCTCTCCCCATGTCATGTTACCATATTTATAATTAGAAGTGTATGCAGCAGACTTGCACTGTGACTGGAGAAGAGAACAAGGGTTATTTTGAGGTCTTTTGTGGTGTCTGTTTGAAACAGTTTGTCCCTGCATGTAGTCTGAACACAGCTAAGGTTACATAGTCTTGCAAAAATTAAGGTGAAAAATACAATTTCTAAACTATTAGTGCGTTTCTTAGAATTTCAGTTATTCTGGTTAAGTAGGGGGTGAGTGTATGGGGGGTAGGAGTAGCACGTGTCAATTTGTTCCTTTTGATAAGAGAGTGGCAGTTACATAGGATCATTTGAAGGAATTTTTCTGTATGTTATCAGTGTGTTCTTAAGTTGGGTAGGTTGTTATCAGTGTGTTCTTAAGTCTTTATCTGGTTTTAAGCTCCCAGTTAGTTTCCATGGAAGACTGGCTCAGAGTGGTGTAAGGGTCTTGAGACTTTTCTTGCGCAGGTTGGGTTCATTCGCGTATTGTGGTAAAGCGAAATAAGTCAAAATGAAAAACTATAGCGTGCGTACCCAGCCGTCACACGAGCTACTTCAGAGTCATTTGGACAGTGTCTAAGCAGTCATGCATCTCCTTCTGCATATGCATATTGCTCAAGAAAGTTGTGGTCCTGATTTTGGTCCACAGCTCAANAAAAGAAATTTTTAATACCTTACTACTTTTAAAGACCCTACTGATAGTTAGCATTCTGATGCAGAGTTGATAATCAGTATTATCAAGTAGCAAACACTTGATTATAAGATGCCAACTTACGTAATAATATTGTACTATACTGCAGGGCCTGATTGAATGCACTAGTACCAAGCAGGAAAAAAAAAAAAATCACTAATGTAAATAACTAATTAATTGCTAGAATTACAGAGTGTCTGTTTTGTAGCTGATTTGTCAGAGTAATGGTTTCAGTGTACAAGTTGAAAGATTCTTACGTGAATTCTTTATTGTAAAAGCCTACAGCCTGATTAATGGCGATAAGTTGCTAACAATGATTTTTTTGTGAGCTAATTAGGATTCTGTGGTTATTGTGAAAGTCACTTCTCTATTTATGAGTTAATTCATATTGCAGATCCACTTTTAATTTAGTTTTGAGTTCAGCTGAAAGAGAAGTTGGAAGACATCATAGTCATGTGTCAGCTATTTCTATCCCTGTTCGTAAGGAGGGTTGGAAGTGTGTATACTTCGGTGATGTGTTTTCTAATGGGATTTGAGCATACCTAAGTGGGTAATAATACATAAATAATATCTAAATCTAAAGTGTTGGCACTCATCGATAAAAGTATCAAAACAAATTTATTGATACAAAATTTTCATTCAGAGATTCAGATGGGGCTGGCTACTGTTGGCTGGTCAGGAGAACCACCTGGGATGTCAGGGGAATTCTTGCTTGTCTTCTGTTCATCTCCAGGTGTGTATTTTCCTTTTGTTCTTCGGGTTTGCAGCCCATGGTTCCAGCAGGGTTCTGAGCTCAAACTACCAGCTCAAGCAAGAGCTAGCGTAGTTTTTTACGTGCATCCAAGATGTTGACGGTTTCTTTTGGGAACAGATTTTGCAGCTGGGCCTGCTGTCTTTATCGTATCAAGGTGAAATGAATACAGTGTGCTATATATAAATCTCTAGTAGTTTGTGCATCTAGAAAATTAGCTCTTGTAGAATGTGGTAGCCTGCTTTCTATGTGAAATGACTTGTTTAAGCCTTATATGAATTTCTCTCTGACCTGTATTGATTACCTGTTGATTGAAAGTAAAATGTAAAACTGCTTTGTTGACTAGTTGGGTTCCAAATGTGCTGTATTTGTCTTGCTGTGTAATGCCATGGGTCCAATAAGCAGACTGATGTGCAAATATTTGAGAGCAGCTCTGCTTAAGGAATGTTCTAATGGGTGTTATGACTTCAGAACATGCTTTTGTTTTCTTGTTATGAAATAGCTTATATTGTCTTACCTCCTAAGACTTATTTTTGAAACAGTATTTTTGCTTTATCAGGAGAGTAGGAAAGTTTTGGTGGTGGGGAAATAGTGTGTTCAGTATTTCAATTGCCTGTTCTTTTTATTTGGAGGAATTAGGTGAAACTAGTGTATGTATGACAGAAACACAACACATCAATCTTCAATATTATTCTTGAAGATGTGTTTGAAAGGCCAGTATGTTGTTTTCAGTTTGAACAGATTGAAAGCAATGTGTATTTTAGAGGTAGAAAGGAGCATTGAAGAACTAATTAAAAGGAAGGTTTTACTTCTATCATGGATTAAAAAATCAGACCACTCTTGGCAAAGCTAAAATATAAATTGTTAAGAATGGCACTTTGCTGAGATCCGATTTCTGTGAACGTTTGAGGTAGCTGCTCCTAAATTCCCAGATTTTGTTTTGATGTAGTGTTCAAGTTCTCTTCTGTAACTGACTTATCGGCCACTTTTTTGTATGATTGAATATGTTCATGCTACATTCTGTAAAACATGCTCTTTCGTCTATTATGTATATTGTAGATGTGGCTACAGCAATTTTTGCTCTTTATCATTTGAATGGTGGTGTTTTGCTGATATTGCAGGGACTCTAATTGTCAGTGGTTTATCTCAAATTTTATTTTGGGTTTGTTGATGCCAAGTAGCTGTGCTGGTATGTCAAAAGTATGGATATTTGACCTTATTTAGTATAGTTGTGCATAGGGTATACAGTTCATACTGAAAAAATGGTGCTTTTATTTATACAGTTTTCCTTCCATCCTCCAGAGTGTGTATTTTTATTAAATTCAGATGAAGTGGAGATTCTTATATAAGAATATATTGTGTAACTGGACTAGCAGCTCTCTTCTAATACATTATGCTTATGCTATATTGCAAGTATTCTGCTAGTAAACTGAAGATGACTTCTTTGTCTATTGTAATTAAAAATATTCTTTACAGATACTCATGTTGTCTGCTGACTGAAAGAGACTTGATTCAAACCCAGCGAATGCTTCTTTAAACAAAACATGAAAATATGACTCAAAATTCTCAATTCTATCTGAACAAAAGGAGGGGGTGTAATGTGTAAACTTTCCTTCACTTATGGTATGTGAAGGATTCGGAGATAAAATACCTATAAATTTCAAAAAGCAGATGTAATATAACAACAATTTCACATGCATGTTATGGTTGCAGACAGCACGACCAGGGTTCAATGAGGTAGCAGTATAGTTGTATCTCAACCGTTGTGGGTTGTGGTTTGGGGTTTTTTGTGAGGTTGTGTAGTTCTTAAGTTGGTAGTATTCCATAAAGGGATTTATTAGTGCACTTTGTTAGCTGTTTTAAACTAAAGTTTTATCCCAGAAAGGCAAAGAAGGCCAGTTGAAAATTACTAAACACCTTCTTGAGATAAGATAAAATTTAATATTCTTCAAACCTATACTGCAGCTTTTCTCATTTCTCAATACGTTGCTGTTATCTTCGTTCAGGTTGATGCCAATAGAGATCTGAAGGCGTTTTGTAACTATGTAAAATGCAGATAGAGTAGTAAGCTGATTTGCCAAAAATCTAGACATGATTTTTGAATATGTATTCTTAGGGAGGGTCAGGATTATGTTGACTCTCCACATCACTGATGGTCCTTTACTTGTCTGTTTCAGATACCACTGAAAAAAAAGAATGTTGATAAATAGGAGGAGGTTCATAGGTGACATGTGAATTAAATTAATTAAATGGAAATGAGAAATTAGAGAAAATCAGTCTTTAGATCATGAAAGTTCAAATGCTAAATTTATAAACATCCATATGAATAAGAAAAAATTGAAACAATTTGGAAGTTACTAATCATTTGAACGGTTTACCAAGATGGTGGTGGATTTCCTTATTACTGGAAAACTTTAATGTTATTCTAAAATATGATTGCTTATGAATAGAAATTAATTAAGGAAGAACCTGTGACTCTTATGTAGGCAATCAGACTAAATCACAAGGATCTTCACTTGTCTTACATTTCATTATTGTCAATCTTTTACTTTCTTTTCTATCTGTAGTGTTTTCATTCCTGTGAAATACATGCCGTTTAATCAGTCTTACTTTCTGTGCTTTCATCCTTTAAGGTAGGTCTGGCTGAGTTACCTTGTACTATCTACATAAAAGAGGAAAAAAAAAAACCAAACCCTTGTAGCATTAT
Source organism: Balaeniceps rex (assembly GCA_013401315.1). NCBI lineage: Eukaryota > Metazoa > Chordata > Aves > Pelecaniformes > Balaenicipitidae > Balaeniceps > Balaeniceps rex. Next base: position 7,819 of record VYZW01016611.1, on the reverse strand, counting down.
GATGGTGTATCTGGAGAAGGGAAGGCAGAAGACGTGGCCTCATAGTCTGTGTTTTGAGAAGCACTGTCCTCAGTTGCATCTGTAGTAATTGCCCATTTTTGAGTTATCTTAGCCTGCTCTTTAAGAGGACACTGGGATTTTTTTTTTAATAGGTTACCATTTATAAGAAGTTATCTATTAATAACTGATGATGTTATGAGTACTTAGGAATGTGAATGATGCCTTCTGGAAATTCGCACTTGTCTTCTTGGGTGATGGTGCTGATGTTTGGTACTCCCTGTATTCATCAGCCTCTTTCCAGCCTTAGTTGTAGTGCAACAGTTTGTGGGGCTGCGTAGTGAACTGGATTGTGGAACTAATTTGAGCTAGCAGTAACCTGGGGAAGCATGCTGTTTCTAACTTGTTACAGCAACGTAATTCAGTTTACTCCATAGAAATATGGAAAGTTGCACCACTGAAAGTTGATGCAGGGAGAGGAGCAGAAGAAGAACTGGCTGAGGAAAGGGATTCATAAGTCTGGTGCTCTTGCTGTAACCAGTGTTTGTGTGTTTGTGGTCTTGGTTAACCAGAGAGAGAGTGTTAGTGAAAGAAGCATTGGTGCCGACTTGTCTGAGTTTGATGTAAGAAATAAAGGAATTTTTGTTGGCTGTTTCTTGCAGAATTGTTTGCAAACACTGTAAGATTTTACATGCTAATTATTTTTAAAGAGTATATGTCTACAGGGAGAACCTTCCCACCAGTATGGGGTCAGTCAGTAACTTGAATAAAACCACCTGAAGCTCCACATACCCAAGAGCACCATTCTTTGCAAAGTGAATGTATTAATTTCTGTAACTGGAGGCAGACTCGTAGTCTACAAATGCTTTTGAAATGGCAAAATGCGGAGTCCGTGGAGGC
>VYZW01016603.1:13333-25919 GCA_013401315.1 Balaeniceps rex | reverse complement strand
ACAAAAAGGACGGTCAGAGAGGCAGCCAGGAATTTTCGTCTCCCTCTGCAGATTCCCAGCATTCTCTCAGGAGTGCAGATTCCCAACCCAGTGCTGTTCCTATGTCGGAAGCAAATAGTCCACAGCCTCCCACATATTACTCCCTGAAAAGGAAAGGAAAAATGTTTTAACAGCTTATATCTCTATAGAAAGGTGTTCCTAAAGAGTTAAAAGAAGGCAGCTAAAAATAGGGTTACCACAATTGCAAAGCAGTACCCATTTCAACATTATCCATGACTACTTAATAACAAAGCAAGTTTTAGAAGTCAGACTAAGACAGTAAGTCAATAAAACACATCATATCACCTAAACGCACACAGATCTAATCTTACAAAGAGACATCACCTTTATTTGTTTTTTCACCACCCTTTTACTCTACAGAAACTCTGGGTTCTTTGATGCCTATGTGTGGTGGTGCCCCTGGGCAGGTAAGAGAAAACCATCCGTATTTCTTCCCCTGCTCCCAAAGAGCAAAAGTCACACCAGTGAATCAATGAGCTGGCTGCAGGTGGTCATGAACTCAGGAGGGTGAACTGAAAAATGAAAGGTAAAGTTTAGCGGCAGAGGGATGTTATTAAAATGACCCACTTTGCTAATCAAAAAGCAATGCTGATGAAATGCTATATAAAAGGGGAGAAGAGAAAGAGCAAAATGGGCAAGGAAGCTTCCTTAGGCACAAAAGGGGATATCAGGAGCTTTAGACTGTACGCTATGAAAAAAAGAAGGGGATTCTGGAGAGTACTACTGTTTTTATGAGAAAAAAAAATAGAATCTTAATTTGTTTAAATTATCGTTCTGCATTTCACAGAGGCCAAGATGGCAAAACAATCTGATTTTTTTTTTTTCACAGGAAAATGAATATTCCCACACCAGTGCAGGCATGCAGGGCATAAAGATCATGTTTCACATCTTTTGCTTTTTTTTTGAAAAGGGAGGAAAGGCTAATGTTAGACTAGAGAAGTTGGAGAAGAAAAGGGAGGTATTAAGTCCATGCATATCTAGTTCAAGTTTTGTGTGAAAGGGCTTATGTTTTCTAATTTTAGAAAAAGAATTGGTCTACAAGAATGATAGGGAAAGAAACACAGACTATGGCAGTTCAAGGTGTTTAATAACAGTGCCCTTTGGCTTGTGCTTAAACTAGTACTAGAGCTGAAATCAGCAATTAAAGCAGTTCTACACTGACATATTAACAATGGCTACCGTGTACCTTGAAAATGTCTGAACTCTACAACTCCATGTACATTGCAGTGAAAGTCAATTCTGAAATCAAATTACAGCAAAAATGAGAATTATAAACAAGAGAAATGGGTTCAGACAAATAACTCTGCTGCTGGAGATACCTGGCTGCAGTAATCAGGCAAACTTACAGCTGTTCCTTGAACATTCAATAGAGCCCACTTCACTACACTACAGTTTAAGAGCCATGATAGTACTCCTGACCTTAGAACTGATAAAATGGACTATAATTTGTCCAGAGCCAGCACAGAAAGCATTCCATTGTGTCAGCTTTTCAACACAATGAATGCCTCACCACAGAGATTTTGCACAAAATATGTGGACAGACTTAATATTAACAACTGCGGTATTAGAGTCACTGTGTTAGAGAGACACACACGTTTGGTAGATAAATTGTGGAGAACTCTTATCTTTATTCACTGTATTTGGATAACGATTACATTTCATTTCTTTTCCTTACATCACATAGCTTGTACAACTACTCTGAGGAGAGTCCTTTACATGCCTACTTGAAAAACACAGATAATTCTCCTGGATTATGTGTTTTACACTTGCTGCACATGTGTATATTGTAAAGTGCACACTATCACTTACTTTAAGTAGGAATATTATTATCTTTTTGCTGTATCGTTGTGGTGTGCACCACCAACATCAATCGGTGCATGTAAAAATGAATCTTTGAAAAAACAACTCACAAGCAGGGTCATTCTCCAGTAGCATCATCTTATAATGCAACATGCATTGGATACTTACTGCTCCTACACAGGTAGCGAAGAGTCAACATCACATGTTTCTGAAATCATGCTGTTACAAGTACACTGATACCAGTTTTTGGGATAATGACACCCAGACTCTGAAGCTTGGGGTTATAGTGCTGCTAGTGGATTAATTAATTATTTTTTCCTATCTATTTTTTTAAATATCCATGCATGCTAAGTTTCTGAATAGGTCAACATGGAGGATGAAATCCAGCTTTTCTGCCCCATGAATGTAAAGTACCCTAACAAATTAAGAAAGTATAAGGAGGAACATTGAACTGCCAATTCAGCTACAAAGGAAAGCTAGGAATGTGGTAAATTCAGCTTTCTACAAATTGCCATCATTCAGACAAAACAGCCAAATCATTCTGCACATTCATGCACATCTTTTATCTAACTAGGAAGACATTTGGGAAGATCCTAGACAGACAAGTCAGCTTGTGATGGATCACGCTAGGAAACGTTGAGACACTTCTTTTAGTGGTGCTTTAAAAGAGGAAAGAGCCATAAACTATTTTAAAGGAAGTTTCTACTATCTTCCCACCTCTCCAAAGTTGTGAATAGCTTCCCTTGAGTCTTAAATATTCATTTTCAGTGTATAAAATCACCACACCTGCTGAGCATTTTTTTCCAAACTAGACAATGCATCATGTGCAAACCCTACACAAGCAATTGTATAAAAGGTCCATGAATGGTAATGAAGATGCATAGCTTAAAGGAAAAGCTTTGGACTCAATCAGGTATTCGTTATTGGTTTTACTTGTAAAGAATTTTACCTAACATACCACCGTCAAATAAATTGACAGAAGATATCGCAGTTCTTTGACTTGGTTTCCTTTCAATTCAACAGGTGCCAGATTGATATCCGTCATGAAAGGAAAGTGACTGACAACGCTGGCTGGAGGAAGGGCTGAGCACAGAACAGGAGAGCACTGTGCACATTCTGCCATACGAGCTCGCCACTGCCTTTCAGACTTCTCCTAAAGCATCCCACTGCTCCTCACGCCATAGTCCTACTGAATCAGACTGTCACCTGCCTAAAAGGTCTTAGAAAGCAGTTTCATGGTACAGGCTAAAAATGAAGCTACTTTGGATGTGACATTGCTAGCTATATTCACCTTTTCAGTAATAACAAACACTATAAGGCGGTTCACTTCATTTACACAAATGCATGCAGTGTTCCTCCTGATAGCTTTCAGTCTTAACAGCTGTGCTAACTAAACACCTGTACTCAGAAATACATAGCATGAAATATGTTGGAAGAAAAAAAAAAGGATAAGGAAGTAACTAGCCAATTTAAGCACAGGATCTAGGTGCTATACTCCAATCAAAAAACAGCCAGTGGCTTCTCTTAATCTGTTGCCCAATGTTAGTATTTTCAGATACACTAACTGAGCCACACTGAACTTCTGCAACTTTAGCCACCTTTATTGGATTTATCTCAAAGGAAGGGAGATCAAAATTAGCCCTGGAGTGAAAGGGAGCGGTTGGGAGAGTTTCTGGTAAGGGGTTTGCAGTTTGAAACACAGTCTCAGCTTCACTCCTCCAGACACAATCAGATTTTCTGCCCGTGCCACAGATTCAGAGAAGGTGCATGCATTTCAGGATATTCTTCTACCTTGGTCTTCAGTTTTGAATGTTTTGAACGTGCTCCATGAGCATCATACAATTATATTTTAGAAATCTGATGAAATAAGAAATATCCACAAAAGTTAGCTGTATGTACATCATGTACGTATGTCTTGCTGTCAGTAAGTCAGATGCTCTACACTTCTACAATACACCCAGCTCAAGATTTATAAAACCTACTGTACATGTACAGATCAACAAATGTTAATACAGCAACATCAGGCCAGCTCATCTTTGATTACTGCTAATGGTGCTATAAAAGGCTACTAGCTTGGACAATGCCTGTGTGAGGGGTCACAGTGGGAATTAAAATAAATCAGGTTTCTCATTACAGAGACTTACTCATTACTTTCTTACTACATGGCAACAGTGAACGGAATGATTTTCGTTACCTTCACATACAGTTAAATGCTTTCATTAACTACACTACCTTGTCAGAGTGGTTGCTTTGTTTTAAATCAAGGACTATCTCTTCAGCTAAGTGCGAAGCAGCTCTCAACCAGTATGAGCAGCACATATATTAAAACATGTAACACAACACTGATCACATTGGTATTCCATTTGGTACCACAAAGGCAGGGTGTGGAATAAACCCAAGATTATGGAATAAAAGATGAAAAAATTAAATGGTAAATCTTTACTTAAATAAACTTACCTTTGTTAATATACTCCACTTCTCAAGTTCTTAGAACAGAAATAGCATTTTGAAGGAAAATGCCATCTCCTCTCTCATCAACCTCTTCTTCTTCTCCCACATGGAAGAACGTGCTACAGAAACAAATCTAAGGCTCTCTTCGCTCCCAAACTCTGAATTTTCTTGGCATTGGAAATCTCCCCCCTGAATCAGACTTGTTAATCCTATGGTATGTGACTTTAAAGAAGGATTTGGAGTAAACTCAGACTCAGCACCCACCTCAGCAGTTCTGTGAAGCCACTTTAAAGGAACAGATTACAGCAGAGTTTCCAAATGCTACCAAATTTACTCTTTCTCAACTAGTTACAAGCAAACAGTCCTATCTGTAACAGAGAAAATAGCCAATATGTTGACAGCACAAATGAGTCCTGCCTTGGAACTGTGCTAACTGCTCCGAGGGCACACAGGATTGACACCTTCTTTTATGTCTTCACTCAGTATGTGCTGTGACTCAAGGAAAATTCTATTAGTGTACTATTAATCAAAGTTTTCCAGAAGGTTCCAGCTGTAAGCAACACCACCAGAGGAATGGCGAGCTATCCTGACAGTAGAGTAGTCACAGATGGAGAGAAGCAAATAAATAATACGCTTTCACATTTTTCCTTTTTCATTCCCATGTATTGCTTTATATGTATGTACACATATATATTTATATATGCATTTTTAATGGCATTCCTTTTTCCTTTCAAGCCCAGACTGCTCAGAAGACGGAAAGCCTCCAACTTTAAAAATTATCAAGGAATAACACAATTTAAGATCAACAGGATAAGAATCTTTTCCTAAGCCTCCACCAAAATGTCACTGTTAATATGAGGCGAAAAAAAATCTATCAGTTGAGAAGAGACAGCAGCAACATAACACAATCATGACAGAAAGATCAATCTTGCCTGTTATTCACATTTCATTTGCAACCCAAGAATGATACTTATTTTCAAAGCAGCTACTGACCTGGTTTTTCAACAAGTTCTCCAAACTCTGCTTTACCCCCTCACCTATATGGGCATATAGCACCAGTATTTCCTGACTCCCCAATTTATCTCAGGACTCAGCACAGTTTGAAGAAAGTGAAACAGCCTGACACAGTTTGGGTATGGCAGAAGTCTAACAAGATACTATATATACATACTAAGAATACCTTAGAATTTGAGATCCCTATGTCACTGAATTATAAACATACCAGCAGTAATAACTGTGATAGAGAATCTTTCAGTAGTGAAGCAATCCTGCTCCAGAATCACGGTTTACACTCAGACCACAGCTTTATTACATATCTAAATTTCAGGCTTAAAAAAAAGGACAAAGCTCCACATCTTTCTGAATCCAGGCCTCTCCACCTGAAATAATGTCAGGAGGAAAAATAAAAAGTAACATGCTACCTGTTCTTGGCTGGAAGAAAACATCAGTATGTTCCTGCATCATTGCTCTCCCTGCCTCTATACCAGGGCATCTTTCTCCTTTATAATCAAATACTGAAGAGTCATGGGTTTGTCCATTCATTAATTCCCTTTCCTAGGTTCTGTGTGCATGCAACCACATAGAAAACAAAATGGTCTTTAAATCAGAAGTAAGGCGCTACATACAACATACATAACTCCTCTCAAGAATTTTGATATTAATACTTTGCTTCTCAGCTAAAGTTCTTGGATGCCTATCAAAAGCAGTGTTTACCTTCATTACAATCCTCTACGTACAAAGCTGCTCTAACAAGGAAATTGATTAAAGATCTATAAGAAAGTTTTGCCCAGGAGAAAACAATTATTGCTTGAAGTGTTTCTCGCTGACAAAAGAATCTTTGTACCTCTATGAAGCAAAGTCCTATTACAAAAAAAAAAGGTACCCTTTATTTTACTGCATAGATCTCAAACTACAAGTTAGTTTTACATGAGGATTTCTAACACACCTACAGCAGCTACTTACTTGTCAGATGGAAATAGAAGTTGGCATCATACTTGAATTGCTCTTTATGAAATACTCGTATTAAATTAAAAAAATAAAAAGAGAGAGAAATGGGCCCAGGTGGCGCTCTCCTCAATCCTGACAGTGAGGAGGAAGGAGCTGAGGAGGAGTGAGTGGATGGATCCTTTGGGTCAAAAATTGGTTGCGCAGCTGGAATTGACAAGAGGTATTTTGATTTTACAACCGTGGGACCCTCTCTGAGAATGGAGGACTGCTAACAAGACACAGGATCCATCTGACCACATAGGGTAAAAGTGTCTTTTCCAATGGGCTGGGGCCAAACTGGTAAGGAATTAAATTGTGAGTAACGATGAGGGAAATGAAAACCCACCAACAAATGAGAAAGTAGTGGATTGGGCCAGCAAGCAAAAGATGTTGAGTGATGTGGACAGGAGATACCTGTCTGCAGCACTGAATCACAGAATCACAGAATCATAGAATTGTTTAGGTTGGAAAAGACCTTTAACATCATCAAGTCCAACCGTTAACCTAGCACTGCCAGGTCCACCACTAAACCATATCCCTAACCACCACATCTACATGTCTTTTAAATACCTCCAGGGATAGGGACTCAACCACTTCTCTGGGCAGCCTGTTCCAATACTTGAAAATCCTTTCGGTGAAGATATTTTTCCTAATATCCAATCTAAATCTCCCCTGGCGCAACTTGAGGCCATTTCCTCTCGTCCTATCGCTTGTTTCTTGGGAGAAGAGATTGACACCCACCTCGCTACAACCTCCTTTCAGGTAGTTGTAGACAGCGATAAGGTCTCCCCTATGCCCCCTTTTCTTCAAGCTAAACAACTGCAGTGCCCTCAGCTGCTCCTCATAAGACTTGTGCTCTAGACCCTTCACCAGCTTTGTTGCCCTTCTCTGGACATGCTCCAGCACCTCAGTGTCTTTCTTGTAGTGAGGGGTCCAAAACTGAACACACTATTCAAGGTGCAGCCTCACCAGTTCCAAGTACAGGGGGACAATCACTTCCCCAGTTCTGCTGGCCACGCTATCTCTGACACAAGCAAGGATGCTATTGGCCTTCTTGGCCACCTGGGCACACTGCTGGCTCATATTCAGCTGGCTGTTGACCAACGCCCCCAGGTCCTTTTCCGCCAGGCAGCTTTCCAGCCACTCATCCCCAAGCCTGTTGCATTGCATGGGGTTGTTGTGACCCAAGTGCAGGACCCAGCACTTAGTCTTGTACTTCATACAATTGGCCTCAGCCCATCGATCCAGCCTGTCCCGATCCCTCTGTAGAGCCTTCCTACCCTCAACAGATCAACACTCCCACCCAACTTGGTGTCGCCTGCAAATTTACTGAGGGTGCACTTGATCCCCTCGCCAGATCGTTGGTAAAGATATTAAACAGAGCTGGCCCCAATACTGAGCCCTGGGGAACACCACTTGTGACTGGCCACCAACTGGATTTAACTCCATTCACCATCACCCTTGGGCCCAGCCATCCAGCCAGTTTTTTACCCAGCAAAGAGTACGCCCATCCAAGCCATGAGCAGCCAGTTTCTCCAGGAGAATGCTGTGGGAAAGTGTCAAAGGCTTTACTAAAGTCATCCACAGACAACATCCACAGCCTCTCCCTCATCCACTAAGCAGGTCACCTTGTCATAGAAGGAGATCAGGTTAGTCAAGCAGGACCTGCCTTTCATAAACCCATGCTGACTGGGCCTGACTGTTGTCCTGTATGTGCCATGTGATGGCACTCAGGATGATCTGCTCCATGACCTTTCCTGGCACCGAGGTCAGACTGACAGGCCTGTAGTTCCCCAAATCCTCCTTCCGGCCCTTCTTGTAGATGGGCATCACATTTGCTAATCTCCAGTCAACAAGGACCTCCCCAGTTAGCCAGGACTGCTGATAAAGGATTGCAAGTGGCTTGGTGGGCACTTCTGCCAGCTCCCTCAGTACCCTTGGGTGGATCCCATCCAGCCCCATGGACTTGTGTGTGTCTAAGTGGTGCAGCAGGCCGCTAAACATTTCCCCTTGGATTATGGGGGCTTCATTCTGCTCCCCGTCCCTGTCTTCCAGCTCAGGGGGCTGGGTACCTGGAGAACAACTGGTCTTACTGTTAAAGACAGAGACAAAGAAGGCATTAAGTACCTCAGCCTTTTCCTCATCCTTTGTCATTATGTTTCCCCCGGCATCCAATAAAGGATAGAGATTCTCCTTAGCCCTCCTTTTGTTGCTGATGTATTTATAGAAACATTTTTTATTGTCTTTTACAGCAGTAACTAGATTAAGTTCTAGTTGGGCTTTGGCCCTTCTAATTTTTCTCCCTGCATAACCTCACGACATCTTTGTCAATCAGGTAATGGATGGATACAGGCTTTTTAGGAAGTACTAGCCAAGAAGGCAAGGAGTAGTAATTGCCCTGTATGTGAGAGCAGCAGAAATGCATGGAGCTCTCCTTGGGATCCTTCCCCTCTACTCATCACTGGTGAGAAACATCTGGAGTGCTGTGTCTAGGTCTGGGCTCTCCAGTGCAAGGACACAGCCAGAGAGGTTGCAGAGCCTTCATCCTTGGAGACATCCAAAACCCAACTGGACATGGCCCTGTGCAATCTTCTTTAGTTGACCTTGTTTTGAGCAGGGGGTTGGACTAGACGATCTCCAGAGGCCCCTTCCAAACTCAATTCCATGATTCTGTGATTCTACAATTTCGTACCCAGTCATATAGAGTGGCCATTCAATTTAAATCCTCAAAAATTCCAACTAACATCTACTCCACTATGCATGAACAATAATGCGCATAAACAATTATACTAAAACACTCACATAGCCCCAGGTTAAACGTTTAGCTAGTATAAATCAATATACCTTTAGTAAGGTCAATTCAACCTGCATGAATTCACAACAAATATGGGCTAAGTCTCTCATAATTAATGGATAAGAAGTTGAATTTTTTATATAAGCACTAAAGTTCTCACCTCATCACTACATATTGCTTAAATATTACTAACCCCACAAATATTTCTATCACATTTATATAAAAATAAAGCAAATGATGTCATGAAAATTCCAAGAATTGCTGCGAATTTCATATTTGAATAATAAATAAATCTAATATATATGTGGCCATGATCGAAAGCAGAAGACAAATCCTTTGCTACGATTACAGTGCTACTTTATTAAGCACATTATACATTCTCAACAGTTCTTTGATGCTACTACAGAACATCAAATAGCACCATGAGTTGTGAGCTACTTTAGTAAGTTTCCTGCTGAAATCCCTGTGTATCAAGGTCCAGTATTTATTTGTTCTTAAATATTATACCATCCAGGCAGGTTACAAGGACTATCCATATCCTTAGGCTTTCCTAGGGCTGGGTGGGTTCTATACAAGTTGATGGGAAAGGTGCTTCCTCCCCATACTCCTTCTTTTTACCTGACATAGAAGCAAAGCTCTTGCAGAATAATTTGGTGTCAGGTACTTTTTTAAGTAGGGAAAGCAGCTGTGGATTTAGGTTATTTCACATAAGACTGTTCTTGAACATTGGAACACTGGAAAAGGGCTTGATAAACTGGAATTTATAAATACAGATTTCTCATGGCTTCTTATTTGGCACTACACAGATTAATGTGGGCATTAGACAAGAATGACATGTGAGTTTAATGCAATTACAAAAGGAGTACGAAAGGTGTTATCAAAGCTGCACAAAGCTGTAGAAACTAGCCTCAAGAGGAGACACTGACAAAAGCACTTACTAAAGAATCTACGTTTTCCATGTGTGGAGTTAGCATTTCAATAGAATCATAGAATCATAGAATAGTTTAGGTTGGAAGGGACCTCTGGAGGTCATCTGGTCCAATCCTCTGCACAAAGCAGGCTGAATACTGTTCCTTCAACCAATCTGTAATTTGGATAGCTCTTTACTCTTCATTTAAAAACTATCTTCTGAGGGAGGGTGGTCCGCCTAGAGAAAAAGGGCAGTGGACTAAGGGTTTCTATGTTCTCTCCCCACATTTCCTCAAATTGTAGTGATTTTCACTGAACATTTCATTGTTCCTCTGCATGAGAACTTCAGTCTTTGTAATCTCTTACTGATCTCATTATCATCATCATTGTTCTCTGAAGTTCCTATAATTCTGCAATTAGATGAAGGTGCAGAAATAATAAATATAAAATATTTAGCAAGTCTCTTGTAAAGAAAATTAATATACTGAAAAGAATGACCTTATTCAAATGCACATAATTAACACTTCCACTTTAAATTTTATTATAATTCATCATTTTCAGGGCAGAGAGGAGGTTGCCAGATCTTTTCTAACAAAAGGAAAAGAGAATAATAATGATGCTGAGGATCATCAAAGGATGTAGAGGACTGTGCAGTCATGGACATGTCACATAACACAAGAGATGCTTTGCACTGGCTGGTGTTAGAGATGAGGGGAGGGAAAGAGAGGAAGAACACCTCTTACTGTCTTTCCCAACTCTGCTTCTACATTCTAGTCTCTTTTAAGACAATTTGACTCTTTCTGTGTTGCACTGGCAATCATTACTATAAATCCAGAGCAGAAGTAAAGCTAACCTCCAGTAACTTCAACAGTGGGTCTTCTGAGAATAGGACAAAGGCTGGATAAGAGTCTCAGAGAAGAATTAAGGTGAAGGAGTTCCTCACTGTCTAGTCTGAGGCTGTTGTTGACTGGATGGAAGTACTTCATGAGAGTGAGACAATCAAGTAGGAATGACTGAAAATCATATTATGAATATTCACACCTTTAAAGGGAATTCTGAAAGACACCTGAGCTTTCTGTACTGAAGACTTATTTCTGCAACAATTCTGCATATTAGATCTTAATAGTAGTTTAAACCCAAAAGATCCTTAAATATATCTTTATACAAACACTAGTATACAAACACACATATAACTTCAACTGATACCAAAGCCAAAATAATACATTTGAAATATATTTTAAAGAAAAGATAGTCTAACCAATGGAGCTGCAGTTAAAGTTACCCCAAGTATACCAATACTTGTACAAGTTCCCTTGCTTGTTCCAGATCCGTGATCTACCATGGTTCTCCACACATCTCTTGGCTCCTGGGCTTTCTTTCAGAGTGAGCCAGCTAGGTCTCTCTGACACAGAATCAGGGCAAATTTTGAAGAAGATTCACTAGAGGGACCATTCCCTACAGACAGCATGGATGAGATTGCTTCCTGAGCAGCATAACAATTCCCCAGCACTGCCTCAGCAGGTTTGCTGCCTTCAGGTACTGCCATCATGCAATGCCTCAAGAAATACAACATATACCCTTTGCATCATGTCATGACTTGGGTGACCTGTGGCAGTTTTTCTGACTCATATAAAGAAAGAAAATAACAACGTCTTGCGACTCAAAGGAGATCTAAGCAAAGTGTGTTATGCAACATGGATGCAGCCAGTCCACTCTACAGGGCCCAAGCGCTGTGAATGACGGCTATTCTCCACCTCTTGGCCTGCAGATCAGGATGGGCTCTCTGGAGGCAATGCCTTTGGCAGTATAAATGTCACTGTTATAATGTCTGTTTTGTTATCTAAAGATGGTCTACCCTGTCCTTGTATCATTAGCATTATCTTTTATCATAACTGTACAGGGCACAATATTTAGAATCTATTGGCCACGTAAACAGCAGGTAGACTGCAGATATAATGATTGTAAACTAAAGGGGGTCAATTCAGTTATACCAGTACAGAAACTGAGGTCACAATACTGACCCCAAGGCCAATGTTTCACCAACAAGGTAAGATATACCTCAATATGTACTGCAACAGATAGCAATAATCACTATAGATCACTGCATTTTATGCAGAAGAATTTTCTCAGTTGCTCATGGGGAAGTGTCAGTAAGACAGCATAAAAATATAATGATCATGAAAACAATTCTAGCACACTTCTAAAAATAAAACTTTTTAAAACTTTTGTTGTTGCTAGGAGATTGTGCTGGTTTTGGCTGGGGTAGAGTTAATTTTCTTCGTAGTAGCTAGCATGGGGCTACGTTTTGGATGTGTGCTGGAAACAATGTTGATAATACAGAGATGTTTTGGTTATTGCTAAGCAGTGCTTACACAGAGTCAAGGCCTTTCTTGCTTCTCACACCACCCCACCAGTGAGTAGGCTGGGGGTGCACAAGAAGTTGGGAGGGGATACAGGCCTGGACAGCTGACCGCAACTGACCAAAGGGATATCCCACACCATATGACGTCATGCTCAGCATATAAAGCTGGGGGAAGAAGAAGGAAGCGGAGGACGTTCGAAGTTACAGTGTTTGTCTTCCCAAGT
>VYZW01016602.1:4671-20523 GCA_013401315.1 Balaeniceps rex | reverse complement strand
TATCTAGCTGTGACATTCTAAACTAAAATGTTTTAGGAGAAATTAAGACCTTGAGACGTGATGCAAGCATTGTCTGAATTATAACTCTCCACACTGTTTGCCATTCTTTCTCAGAATTGAAGTTTGTAGCAGTCAAATGTAATTGTTCTTAATCTCTTTTCTACATGTTTTCTCAGTGGAAACTGCCTATAAAAAGATAGGGAGGCAAATATTCTTTCCTTTCTGTTTCTGACCAGCTCTGTTTGGATTGTGACACAGAAGACTGGAACACAACTCAGGGTTCCCACAAAGGTGAAATAAATCTGCTGCATAAAGCTATAGGAAATTGTATAAGAATTACAAATAAAATAGATGATGAATACAGAATGTCCTTTATATGGTCAGTCATATCTTGACAATATTTGAAAGACATGGGCATTAATGTTTAATAGTGTTAACCGACAGCTAGATATGGGAGGGAAAAGTAAAAGCAATGATAATATCCAAGCTGTAAACCTGTGAGATAATTTCATTGTACTCCTTACCCACAGTAATGGGTGAAAGAAAGCAATGTTTAATCCTACGTGCTTCTACTCATTACAGGCTACCTATCAAGAGATGGAAGTAACTCCTTCCATCACAGCCACAGATGTGAGTCTAGGTACAGTGAAGAAGATCTTGGAGTAAAAGATAAAAAGAGAATGATGTGTTGATATACCATTTAAGGACAGAACAGTTAACACATATAGGAGAGAATGGGGATGGTTAGCAGAAGGAAGAAATGGCACTGCAAGGGAACGTGCATTAGAAACTGGCAAGCTAATGTAGGTCTTTGAAATGATCAACAATTTCAGATGAAGAATGAAAATAAACAAGTGCAGGAGAAGAGACACCATTTTGTCCCTAGAAGCAGGTCACCCACCATATTGAGAATACTCTTGGTCTGTGGATGACCTTGGAGAAATCATGCAACAAGATGAGACATCACACAAAGAGTTCTTGGATATAGTGCTGAAGATGAAGTCAAAGGAGAGTTGCTCAGGGCAAATTAGATACTTGGTCAGATGACGAGGTTGAAGTTGAGGAAGAAAGGCATAAAAATGTGGGAGGTTGGGAATGGCTGTAATGAGCAGAAACAGTGATCTGGCAAAATTTTAACTTTCTATTGCCCATGGGAGGGACTTTTCATTCCCTAACTGGATCACACTAGTTGCCCTATGTATTTAGACCTACAAAAGCTGTAGTTCAATGGTGGTTTCTATGCATGGCATAATCCTTTTGATATGAAAACATCATCATCCTAATTGAATTTCCTGACCTTTATCTGGGCATCTGGGCTATTCAGCTGCACCATGATTCTTTTGTCTTACTCTAGTTAAATAGATTGCCAGCTGTTCATCTGCAATGTATTTGCTTTATAAAGACAATCAGCACCAGAACTCGGCTTATTATGATAACTATTCAGCTGACAAAGGAAAGCCATTTTAACTACAAAACCAGTAGGAATTCACTGTGTTAATTAGGCTTTGGGTCCCTCATGCTAAGGCCTAGCCAAGGACATAAAACATAAGTTATGGATTAAGCCCACTTTACACAGTTGCACCTGTCTTAGTGTAGATAAGTCCTACCTGAACTAGTTCAGCCTAGTCAGGCAGCCAGGACTGCTTGGACGTTAGCAAGTACTGTATTTAGGTGGATTTGTAGCCCAGCCAATGTCCTGTGATGCTGTGGCTGATTAACTATATGCTGTCCCCCAAGCCAGAGAGTTAACAGAAAGTTCAGCCCCAGCTGCAGAGTTAACAGAACAGGCAAATGATGAAATACTTCAATACAGATCAAATTAATTGCACCAATAATGACATCCAATTCTGGGATATTTTGAGGGGTATTCATAAAGCTGATCTGCTCATGTCCTTTATATGGCAACTTAGTGGAAAGAACTAGTATTCTGTAAAAATTATTCAGTTCAGGAAATTAAACTTAGGTGTGCTAAATAGTTCTACAGCTAAGCTAGCCTTTTTTCTACATAAGAAGCCCAGAAAGAATAGATCTCAAGGCCTTGAATCAGGTTTCATAAAATCCTCTCACTTTCTTGGTCTCTCTTTCCCCTGTTATGAAAATATATAAAGCCCTAAAACAAAAGTATTGGGCCAGCTAAGGCTGCATATGTATAGACAAGGCAAGGATTTTACTGAAGAGGGGCCACAACTCAACCAACCATTCCTTAAAGTGGAGAGTACTATTCCCTGTGCGGCAGCAGCTCTTAGCAGTATATATGCTAGAGACTGCATCTATCTAGATTATTCACTGCAGTATCTTCCCCTGATCTCTACTTAAGGCATGAACTTGAATTGTTATAATTGCTGTAGCAATTTCAGTTTAAGCTGTACTGTGGAGATAAAGGCAGAAATCTGAAGAGAGCAGTTATGAACCCCCATATGGATGACTCTTGCTGATCATCATGTGACAACAGCAAAGGATCACAGGAAGAGGAAGTAAAACCAGGAGACACTAATATTATATGTGATACATACTATTTCAGCTTTCCTTTGGTTTCCTCAGAGCTCCTTTCTTTTCTGGCATCTTAGTCCTTATCTTTCTCTGCATTGGATGCTGGTTTATAATTTTAGTTTCAGTACACTTTATTCACTCCAGGTGCAAAGGCCTTCATCCTATGAACTCTTAAACAGATGAGGGCATTCGCTTTTGTTCTTTAGTATAAAGAGTGTTCACCTTACTAATGTTCTATACTGAAGTAAACCTAAGGATAGGAAAGAGACTTTCTTCCCTAGCTTGTCAGGTTGGATTTGTTTAATCCCAAATCTGATTATGGAAATACTATAAAAAATGCATTCCAATTACTAAATGTATTTGATACAATGCAAAAAATTTGTATAAAAATACTGGCTTATCTTCAAAACCATCCCATTTTGTAAAATTCCCCAGGTGGTTTACAAAGTGAGCTTGCCCCAGGGTTATTCTCTGTAGGGGAAACGTATCTATTGCAATTGATAGGATGATGTTTGCTGTTTTAAAAAGAACCGAAAGCTGATCAATAGCTTTTTTATTTATTTGACCCAAACTCTGCACATCCACGTGTGTGTGTGTGAATATCTGCAACAGAACAGAAACTAATGCCTAAAAGAAGAGGGTAAAAAACGATTAATTTTTTTTTCTCACCACATAGTTTTTAAAACAAACCATGTCACTAGTTGAGATCTTTTAAAACTGAGAGAAGAACCTTAGGAAAAACTTGATCTTTGTCAACTTTTCCCTCAGACTAGTAGATATTTATTGCAGTAGAAAATATAAAATTAGAGCCCTAAGTACTTAAGTTAATCCCTTGTCTCCTACAGAAAAGGACTAGGCTCAAAAATCTGCCATTGTTTCATGGCATTTTGGGCTCTCTGCAGGCAAGAAGGTCCACCCTGTCATTAAGTACTCTGGGACTTGTCCAAGAAAACCAAAAAGACAATATGTAATTTTCTGCTTGAGTTAACAGAATATGTTCTTCTCTAAGGAATGAAAATGAGGAGGCCCAGTTTCCTACAGATTTGTATTCTTTGTTCCTTTCTCTACCCTCTAGTACAATAAATCTCTTCTGCTCTCATTTTTCCCTATGAAATGCTTGCTTGTGTTGGGTATTCCTAAACTATGTGAATCCTGTTTGATTGACTGACACAGTCAGTTCTGCTTATCTTTCCCCCCCTCTACCCAAATACTGATTCTATATGTGTGTGAATTTTGCAGGGCTTTAATGATCTTCACCTTAAAAGCTTGGTTGACATTTCCTGCTGCGTTCAGAAGCTATTATAAGGTCTGAAGAAACACTCTTATTGCATAAATTTCATTAGCTTAGAAAATTAAATTTATAACTTATACTCTTACTCTGATTTTTGACTGTACTTTACAGTGGTTTAAATGGTAGGAACTGTCTTATCTGTATTTCTTTGATAGCCTGGTCAGCAGATATTTTACTAATTATTTTTTTCATGATGCAGCTGACATTGTGTTGCATTGAATTTGCTTAGCATATATTACCAAACCACTGCTGGCTATCTGCATTTGAAATAGAATTTGTCTGAAATGAACTTTATGCAAGGAAAAGTGGGAGCTGTGCCACAAGATACCTCACTTTTCAGTCTCTGATAGGGAATAAAACAGACTTTCATGCTTTCCTATTGCTCGGGTTTGGTTACAATACTAACACAGCATCTTATGCACCAAATACAGGAGTCCCTGGCTGCAGTATCTGCAGAGGCCTGGATTTTCAGAGACTGTTTCTGTGACCTGACCCTGACCTGCAATGCATACATTTCTGGAATGCTGGCAGGGTTTTGTGTGCAGCTGTTCAGCCAACCCCTCCTATATAAGTAACTATGAGAGGTTCTGTATAGCTTTTAAAACTGAAAAGTATATTTTACAACAAAGCAGCAGTAAGAATATGAAAATGTTAGGGGAAAACAATAAAATGGCTTGTTGGAACGTGTATGGTTTTTGCTATGTCGAGCTGATCATATTTTTAAGCAAAAAAGCTGTTTCACAATGCATAAATGTATTATTGCATTTAGGTGAGAAATCCACGAGGTTAAATGCTTCACAAAGATTTTGGCTGTGCCAACCACAAAGCAGTTGGCAAACATTGCATTGCTGGAGACCCTGCTTCTTCAGATACATTAATTTTAAATGTTAGTTCTCACTAGCTAGAAATTATTCAGGAGAAAGTTCAGCACTATGTAGTAGGCATTTGAAAATCACAGAATCACAGAATCTTTTGGTTGGAAAAGACCTTTAAGATCAAGTCCAACCGTACCTGTCCACTACTAAACCATGACCCTAAGCACCTCGTCTACCCGTCTTTTAAATACCTCCAGGGATGGGGACTCAACCACTTCCCTGGACAGCCTGTTCCAATACTTGACAACCCTCTCCGTGAAGAAGTTTTTCCTAATATCTAATCTAAACCTCCCCTGGCGCAACTTGAGGCCATTGCCTCTTGTCCTATCACTTGCTACTTGGAAGAAGAGACGAACACCCACCTCGCTACAACCTCCTTTCAGGTAGTTGTAGAGGGCGATAAGGTCTCCCCTCAGCCTCCTCTTCTCCAGGCTAAACAACCCCAGATCCCTCAGCTGCTCCTCATAAGACTTGTTCTCTAGACCCTTCACCAGCTTCGTTGCCTTTCTCTGGACACGCTCCAGCAACTCAATGTCCTTCTTGTACTGAGGGGCCCAAAACTGAACACAGTATTCAAGGTGCGGCCTCACCAGTGCCGAGTACAGGGGAAGGATGACTTCCCTGGTCCTACTGGTCACACTGTTTCTGATACAAGCCAGGATGCCGTTGGCCTTCTTGGCCGCCTGGGCACACTTAGTCAAAATCTTAGTCATAATTTTCTCGTGCACCTAATAAAAACTCCTAGACAAGCCAAACACTCACCCAGGATCATTGCTTGCTAGGTGCAAGCTCATTACAAAAGGAACCTTTCGGTAGGTAAAACAGGTTTCTCATTAGCTGGATCACCTCAACTTAATATAAATACAATGCATGAGTTCATACTGCTCAGACCAGTATTAAAAGAAAAAGCAGAATCTCTATCTGCTAGAAACTAAACAAGACAATGGCAGGACCAACTTCACCCCTAGCCACTGTGGTGTCTTAATCCACATTACATTCTCCCATCTCCTGACTTGACCCTTTCCAGTCGGAGAGGGGAAGTGAGTCTGCTAGAGCTTGTCAAGTCATAAAAGACAGTTCTCCCTATAGCACGGCTTTGGCAGTATTTAATGGGAGTATTTAATGGTAGCTGATGCCTTCTGAGGAGAGAACTTTTCCAGCATGCTCAGAGTGGCAGTCAAGGGAGGCTTCCCGCTGCCAGAGGACAGCAGGAACAGGGACCTGGCTCCAGTACTGGACTGAACGAGAATGAGCTCTCTGCTTGCTTATGAAAATTAAAGCTTTAGTAATGTATGGATGGCTGGGAGTATCCTGGCCTGCTTGAACAAACCTTTCTTCATACCATCTGCATTACCATATCCCAATCAGTAATGTGACACTAGAGTACTTTAAAACAATTCTGTTAATCTATGTGCCTTTATCTCCAACCCAAACCCATGCACACTGAGCCACTAATTAAAAAATAATCTCTGTAGGGTGTGCATGGCAGAGGCAAGGATGCCCTCGGCTGTCCTTACTGTCCCTCTCCAAGCAGTAGCGCTGTCCCCTCAGGGAATGGGGTGAAGGGAGTCCAGAGGAGCCACAGTGCTGGGTGGAGCAGAGCCCAGCTTCCAGAGCACTGCCATGGCACCTGGACCCTGCTGCAACGCTCATACTGCTGCCACCTCACCCTCAGCCCTCCTCTGTGTGGAGGTGAGGAGGAGGGTCTGCCGGTGGCAGCCCAGCCCTTGCCTGCGGCCTTGGAGAATGAGGTTGAGCTTCCTCCAGCAGGCCTCTCCCCTGGGCTGCCATGTTGTGTCTTACCCTCAGGTGAGCAGCTGCCCTGGGCTGCAGCAGCCTCCCCCCACCCCAGCTGCTGAGTCTCCCCAGCAGGGAAGGGGGACACAGAGCCCATATATACACATGCGTGTAGCCCGGCCAGCCGCTTTGGGCTCCTGGAAGAGCTGGCTGTGAGTGCACGTACAGAGCCTTCCCCTCAGTCACTGTGCAGGGTGACTGAGGTACCGTGTGTACATGCAAGGCAGATGGCGCAGCTCATCCTGGGGGTGCATTTGGTTTGCCCCCCACGTCTTTACTGCACAGTGGTGACAGTGCTTCCGTGCTGGTAGCCACAGCACTAATGCTGGCATGCTGTTTTGGGCACTTTGTGTGTCGCCAGCACTCATGTGGTTTAAACCCTTCCCTGGGATCATACTGGTGAAGCCTAATCCTGCCCCAAAGGCTCATCCCCCAGCAGGTGTGGCCCACGGCAGCGCTGTGTTGATCAGCAGCAGTAATGGACATTATTATCTTCATTCTGTAGGGACTTGCTTGACGACTACTACTGAGAGCAGAATGACATATCACAGTAAATAAATCACAGTGAAAATTTTTCCACCCCAAGAAAGCGGTGTCTCCTCGGGGCAGGCTCCCCTCGGCGACCCTCTCTCCCCCCAGGCAGCCTGTGTTTGTGACAGGCCCAAAATGCCAGGATATCAACTGGTCTCCCAGCCTTTTTGTGAGGAAACTGGGGGGAAGTCTCCCACCATGGTCACAGCCCTGCCCGGGTGGAAGTGCTCTGCCTCAGCTGTGCTCCAGGAGGCAGAGGCCTGCACCCAGGTGTGGGCAATTGGTGCTGCCAGCAGTCCTTCCCCTCCCAGCAGGGCAGGCTGGCAGTGCTGGGGGGATCTGGCCGGCTTTCCAGAGAGGCTGCAGTAAATGGTAACTGTCTTGTTGCAAATAACCATGATTTTGTAACAGGGGCTTACTTTTCTAATAGGAATGTGTTCATGTGGAAGTCTCTGGGAGCGCAAGGACAATGTATCTTGAGCTGTAAGTTTTGAATCTCCTCTGTGTGTTGCCATTTGCATCTCCTGAACTTCAGAGGAGAATGAGAGGTGAGGAGGGTCTCAGGCCTATGCCTGTGATCTTGCCCCTTGAATTTTTGACTGGCCTCTGACAAATATTAAATGAGGTAGGCAGACAGGCAGGCTCACGGACTAGCCTCAGTTGTTTGCTGACAATTTATAACAAGCTAAGAATAAGTTACAGTTACTCTTAAAAATGAAATATCCTTCTTGAACACCTAAAATCCCCTATTTTCCCCATTTACTTTCTGTTGAAGGTCTCTTTTTTGGTGTAGAATATTGAATACATTCTTAGCTTTTAAAATGTAGCTTATACTGATGCCAAAATGTTCTGGTTTCTTGCTGACTTTTAATAATATGTTTTTCTTCAGAAGCTAAAAGACTCCTGAGAATAAACAAATTCCAAAGTATTAACATTCGGGTTTATGTTTGGCTGTTAACCTTTTGTACTTTCCTGCAAATGCTGATTGAGAGTCCTATCTGTCACTGCCACTTTGGGGTAATTTGTGTTCTGCCCCCACCCTCCTTTGTTTTTTTAAAACATATTTTCTGTGCCTTGTGTGGAATAACCAAAGCAAATTCTTTGATGTTCACATGCATACCTCTGTTCACATAAGTATGCCCATTTTGGTGACACTCTTTCCCCATGTAGACCAGAAATCCTAGTCAGAATCTGTGCTTGATTAGGGTACCACATTCAGAAGGACTATCTAGAAAATAATTTGTTTTTTTTTCTTATAGTTATTTTGCTTTTAGGATTACAGATGCAGATTGAGAAAACTGAATAATTTTTAGTGTAATATTTTTAAACTCAGGTAATATCTATGGCTATACATTTATGTGGTTTTTTGAAGAACTTACTCATCAGGATGTGTTGTGTGAAAACTAGGAAATAGTGCAGATACATGATTTAAACCATTTTAAGTTTCAAGTTTCTAATTAAAAAATGAAGATCAGTCTTTAACTTGACTGTCTTATAACCCCAGCTTTGTCAATGGCTTGGTTTTGCTGCAGAAGTTGCAGTGTAATTACTGCTGGTGAATTATCATCAGTTGTAACGGGAGTGTGTTGAGTTTGTAATGCGTTTACAGAGATGAAAGGAAGGGGAATGTTTCAGAACTTCGCACTAATTCTACATTTCCTTTACACATTCAGTCTACAGTATCTTTATATTACTTCTGCACTATGTTAATTGCTGGCAGATTTTAGAGGGAGAAGAGCTTTTAAATGGGGTTGGAAGTTACAAGTACTCCAGTTGTAACCAAGTGTTAGATCCTTGTCAGTTCTAGTCAGTGAAAATACTGATCAAGGTAGTATTCTACTATAGTTCCCTCAAACTATGCCTTAAGTAATTCTTACTGTGTATCCTCAGATGGACTGAAATTACCTTTCAAAAGGCTTTTGCAAGTATGTAATAATGTCGTAAAAGGTAAAATACTGCAACAAATCAGAAACTAAGTAGGATAACAGAAAGCAAAAGCAGGAATGGAGTCAAAAGGTAAAATCACTTAACATGCTCTTGCAGGTTTTGCTATACTAGCTCTTGTTAGTGTATTTATGAACGCTGAGTGCTAAAAATGAAAAAAAAAAAAAGATTAATCACTTCATTAGGTAAGTGAAAACTAAAAAAAAAAAAACCTACTGAGTGCATAAAGTCATCTGATCCACTTGCAACACTTGAGTTCTTGTGACTTGGCCACCAGAAGCCTTCTGTCTACAGGCCCCTCAGGACGGGACTTACATCAGAGCAGTAAGTGACGAAGAACCACAAGGAAAAAATTATGATAGTTCAAAGTAACTTACTTGCATGTATTATTGACAGTGCTGTTCTTTCCAAACTGAATTAACAGCATTTATTTAACAGTGACCACAGCCCAGAGTTGTAAAGGTATTTAGCATACCTTATAAAAAAACAGGGCGGGGGGGAGGGTGCCTGCACAGTTTTTAAAGTGTGAATGATATTCTTTTTCTTCTTCTTCTTTCATGTGTAATAAGGCAGAGGAAAGCAAGTGAAACCTCTGGTAGGATGGGAATGATACCAAAACTAAGAGTTACCTAAACAGATAGGATGCATTTCCCTGGAATGATGTATTGTTTTACGCAATCTCTGACAAAAGGGAAATTGCTAATAGAGAAGCTCATAGGTGTGAGGAATACTTCAAATCTTTCACAGAAACTGAACCTAATAGACAAGGCAGTTTAAAGATGATAAATCATAAACAGAAATCTATCTAATTACTTCTTGGCTGGTGTTGAACCAAGATATTGAACCGCTGAACTGGTCCAACTTGGCAATTTGGCATTCTTATGACCTTTTGTTTCTATTCCAGTTATTTTAAATCTAAATTTCAAAGGTGGAAGGGAGTACCTGTCTGGAAGTTCAGGAAATGTATTTTTGAAATATGGATGCTTATACATATAAACCAAAAATGGAGGAGGAGAAGTAACTGATTAAAACTGTTGCACAAGCTTCCACAATAGTTAGCAAGTGACAGTGTTTAAATCAATTGTTAAATATATAGGGTGAAATAGAGGAATGCTTTACTGTATCCTTTTTCCTTAGTAGCATTTGAATAGTGCTATTTTTCTTGTTTGTTTTGTCTTGTTTCATGCCAGATGTTCTTATCAGGGAAAACAATGGTGGTGTGTTTTAATATTGATGAGTTGATTCTCCTGGGAATAATAGTATATCTACCTTCTCAGAATACAAATTGTGGGAGGTTTTTTATAGTGTAATTACCATAATACACTGAATTTTAAGTGCAACTCTTTAAAACTGTGAAAAGAATTTTTTGTTCGTTATCTTTCTTCTATCTACTTTCAGAGTGACTCTCCTTTTAAAACTATGTATCATGTTTTGGTGGCCTTTAAAAAGTAAACACGCAAATCACCAGAGGTACTGTGTAATCTGTCAAAGTAACATATGCTTAAGCACCTTATAAATTATTAAATAATCATAATATTTCTCTTTCCAAGGTTATTATTTTAACCATTTAAACAATTGCAGAGTAATTAAAGTACCTTGGTTTAACTTTTTTTTTTTTTTTTTTTTTCTTTTTCCCTCCAGGAACTTGAACATTGAAGTCCTGAAACTATAAATGATTTGGTGACGAGTTGAGCTTGCAATGCAGGCAATAAAAACTGTGGAAAAAGAAGTGACTTTTATAAAGGAAACACTTTTTACAGAATCCTTCCTAAAGAACCAAGAGTGCAGCAGAAGCCCAGAGAGCAGGCGGCTCTGTGAGCAGCAGCCATTGGAAGGAGCTGTCTGCAGCTCTCAGTGCTGTACTGAGCATGTCCCAGCGGAGCCCAGTGCAAGCAGCACATTATGCAAAAAGGCAGCTCTAGCTGATGAGAGAGAGGCACAGCAAGCATTTGCTTCACTTGCATCACCACCGCTTGAAAACAAACCTGGATTGCTAGAGGGGATCTCTCCAGCAGGCCAAAGGAATGAAATTCAGGAGCATGGCTTGATTGCCGAAGGTGCTGCACTGAGAAAAATCATGGGGAATCAAGATGGGAAGCTAAAGAAAAATACAGGTGATGTGCATGAAGGAGGAGAGGATGCGTCTGGGCCCAAGGATACCGATGGCACAAAGAAGGTATCGGGAAGCAGAAGGGGACTGGGGAAGCATGCAAAAGGAAGTGAATCCAGTAAGAAGAAGGGTAAGTCAGACTCGAGGGCCTCAGTGTTTTCAAATCTGAGGATCAGAAAAAATCTGTCCAAGGCTAAAGATGGGAATAGTAGTTCACGGGAGGATGTTTTGGAAATCCAGGCCTTGCAGGCTGGAGAGCTGGACAGTACTCACTCAATTGTAGCCAAAACTCCAGATATAAGCATCTCTGCAGACGAAGGGGGTCTCTCAGACACAGATGTGGAACACTTTGAAATCAGAAATGAAACTGTCCCAGCTGCTGCAGAGACACAGGATGGACAAAGGACCAGCTCTGGCTCTGATACAGATATATACAGTTTCCATTCAGCCACAGAACAAGAGGATTTGCTTTCTGATATCCAGCAAGCTATTAGACTGCAGCAGCAGCAGCAGGGGGCAATTAACATTGGAACTGAGGACCTTGTCACCAAAACAATGGGCCAACACATGGCTAGTTCGCAAGCAGCCCCCTTAGATTTTGGACCGTTTCTTTCGGTAACTACCACTGACAAAGAGAGGAGCCCAGACACTGAGGGGGCTTTTCCAGCAATATCTGAAATTGTGGAAAACATTCTCATCTCCTGTGCAACTGAATGTGAACTGAAAGAAGCGGTAAATGGCACAGGCTCTCCTGGTAACGGCTTATTTGAAACACAGGAACGTAAGATATTGATTGAGGAACAGGAACAGCTCGTTGCTGGCGTGGATGCTGTAGCTAGTGAACTAGAAGGTGATTTAAATAGAACTGCGGTAGAAAATGGGTCTCAGACACACAGCTCCACACAATCTTTTCCAACCTCGGTAACAGATGCTGAGACTAAAATTGCTGAAGTGCAGGATGTTGATTTGCAGGACTTGGTAACAGAGGATCGTGTTTCAGATGCAGGCCGTGATCACGCTGCTGAGACTCAGGAAGGGAAACACACTCTGTCAGCCAGTGAAGAGGACCTGCATAATGGTTTATCCATGGAAATGAAAAATGGCATTTTGTCCTCCGAGGGGACAGCAGGCAGTCCGATGCTTGGTTCCCGATGCTTTAAGCCCTATCTAATTAATCCTTGTTACATCAAAACCACAACTAGACAACTGAGTTCTCCGAACCATTCACCATCTCCCTCCCCATCCCAGAGCCCACTTTTTACAAGGAGGCAGGAGTCCTTCCACAAAAAAGAAAAAGTCTCAATCAAGAAGCAGAGGTCTGCTAGTTTGGCAGGTTTATTTAGTCGTTCTGCAGACTGGACAGAAGAGATATCTAATCACAAATGCGAGATAACGCAGAAGGTGGGCTCTGCAGGCTACTTGGAGCACAAGGGGTTTAGAGAGAAATTTCAAACAGAAAGAGTGCCTTTGACTCATTCAAGAAAGTCCTCAGGGGTGCAGGCTTCTACTGAGACATTTCCCAATGTCTTTTCAGGTGAGTGACATGTATTAAGGTTTTTTTCCAGAAAGTCTTTGAAAAGATATTTAAAATACTTGAATTCAGTTCTTTGCATGTACTATTGTCTTTGCTTGTGCTGACAGTTTTAAAATTGAAGGCCTGATTTTACAAACATGGTCACATTTTGTTAACGAGAATAGCCTCTCTATTCAGTGTCAGCCTGGCAGTACTGCCAGTAAAGGAAGTGCATAACTCTTTGAAGTTTTTCTTTCTGCTTTTCTCCTTTGACT
Source organism: Balaeniceps rex (assembly GCA_013401315.1). Classification (NCBI taxonomy): domain Eukaryota; kingdom Metazoa; phylum Chordata; class Aves; order Pelecaniformes; family Balaenicipitidae; genus Balaeniceps; species Balaeniceps rex. The sequence continues at coordinate 7,697 of VYZW01016602.1, read as the reverse complement.
AAATCCTGTAGGAAAAGGCTGGATGCCTTAAATTATTCCTGTTGAAAAATGCTAAGAGCTGCACTGTTGTAGGCAGACCAGCTCTCTGCATAAATAGATCTTTCAGATGCGAAGCTTTCTGTAACTGGGATCCTGTTTGGGGTTTTCTTGTGCTAGGCACTGTTCTGATGTACTGTAAATATTTGAGAGCTGCACCTGGTATTAGACTGAGGCAGTGATGAGGATTTGCTTAGTACAAAAAGGAAAAAACCATGTAAGCACAGATGGACAACACTACAGAAAGGAACCAATTTCCCCTTCAGAAGGGAAAAGAGGAGGAGGAAAAAAATGTTAATGACTTGAAAAGGCAGCATAAAATGGAGAAGAGAAGAGAAACTGTGGGTAGTACAATTTGGTAGCTGTGGCAGGCTGCTGCTCAGGCTACATAAGGTGACTAACTCGGGAAAGCATTCTTTTACCTTGCCTGATAGGCAGCTTGCATCCTTTCACAAAGGCATACGAATATAGAATTTACAAATGAAATAGTGTGAATAGATGGTTATATTTTCCTGCACTTTGAGGGTTTTTTCCCCTTTCTCTTCCCCCTATCTGAAGTTTCTATATAAAACTAATGTATTCACAAATAGAGAAGGCCTCTGCCACATAGGAGGTATGTATACAAAGGAAACTCAGCAACATATTCCATTTATTTTTCACTTAAGAAAACTGTAGAACTAAGAGAATACAGAGAATATGCCCTATGAGCATCCGTTACAAGATTAAAACCGTTGAATCTACAATCAGGTTTGGTTTGAAAGGAAGTCTGTTCTAGATGCATGAGCACAGTAACCACATATGTACCAAGCTATTTGCAAAAAACTCAGTGAGAATTTTTTTGTGCTTTTATGAAAACTAAACAAAACAGTATGATTTATGAAGGGAGCAATGACGTAATTTAAAAATCACATGTAAGAAGAGTTAAGCTATCAAGAACTGTCTTGCATAAAAAGACTATCTTGTTTTATACTGTAGATTTTAAAAATTATATAATGTATAATCGTTTGCATTCATAGTTGCTTTCTTTGTGCACATTCTACTCTGCTTGACATCACAGTAATACTGGTGAATGAACCTGTCTGGAAACAGAAATTAAAATTAGTGGCTTTTTTGCACAGCAGCCAACTCCAGGAGTTTGAAGTACTCAGGTAAAACATTAACATATTTTCTAGATTCAAATCACAAGAATACTTTCATTCTTCAGTAGTCTTGAACAAAAATCCCCAATTTCAGTCTTGAAAATTAGAATTCAAGTTTTTAACACAAAAAAGCCAGCCCCCTCTGAAGGAGACCAACCCTTTCTTAAGTGAGCTGAATCTTTTTTTGTGTTTTAAATCCCTTCCACCTGTTTTCTTAGATTTAATTTCAGACTTCCCTATCTAAAGTTTTACAATTTAAGGTGATCACTACTTTCAGATTTGTAGCATATAAAAAGAATTTTTTTTTTGCTATCAACATTTGATAGCTTATAAACAACTCAAGAGAGCAAAGCTTTAAATTGCATCATCAGTAATTAGACTTTCTTCTTTATGGCGGTGCTGTGATGGAAATAAATTTTATGTGCCAAACTTCAAGAACATGGAATTACTTTTGAGAGACCTGTTTTCCAGGAAAAGGACTACTTCACATTTCCTCACAAGGTTTTGATTTACTTATTAATAACTTTTGTTTTATCGTGTTTTCCCACCAACACTTTAGACAGTTATTGTGAAGGGACCAATGTCGAATGCAATAGTAGTTCTGTCTCTTATGGAAATTACGGTGACCCTCATTTGCATGTGCATACCAGCTGTCTTTACAGGCAAAGGACAATTAGACCTTTCAGTTCACGCAGAAAAGCTTGAAATGAGGGAGCTGGAACTGACATGATAACACTTCATCTCTTTGATCATTCTTCCTATTTTTAAAAATATATTTACAAGCTGAAAATTATCAAGAATATAAAAATAACAACTAGTGTACATGAAAAAGGGACATTAAACTTAATATTAGTGTTCCCACAGACTGGCTGTTATTGCTGCAATAGCAGAAAAGCCTCTTTGTTTAAACTAGTCTGCACAGCAACAAATACAGAAATAATTTCCTTGTAATTTGCATAGTGCTTTTGAAAAATGTTGTATTTTAATTGCAAGCATCAGATGCATCAATTTGGGGATTACCATCAGGCTTTTAGAAATAACATTCTTTATAGTGGCTCATTTCTATCTTTAAAAAAACATCAGCTTCTTGCCTGGAGCATTAAATCCCACCTTGCTGTGCAGTGACTGCAGTGTTGTTCTGCATTTCTAACTAGAATCAAGTAAAATACTCCACAACACTTTAGTCATCGATTTTAATGACAGCAGGGTCTATGCAGATGACTGCCCTACTTTTGCACTATGTTGTGGTTTGGCTGTGTGCCATGGGGTTTTCACAGTGATCCATATGAATTCTTTTAAGGCTGTTTTAATGTAAAATGTAAATAGAAGCCAACAACTGGAATGGTAGAGACTTTGCATATTTTAATTTTGCTTTATATAAGAAATAAGTAAAGTATGGTATTTCAAATTTGATGCATTGGCTAAGAATGTGGTGTGGACGAATTTATGGGCATTTTGTAATTCAGGCATTGGTTCTATTTCTTTTATGATGAGGACAGCTGTATTTGAAGTTGCAGTGACAGTAATTACAAGTTCTAGATTACCTGATGCACAGTGGAGCCATGGCTTTTGTGTTGTGGTCCCAGGAGGACAAGAGCTGAACCTGCATGAACAGGGTTGGGTCTTGCCCTTCGGTATGTGGCAATGAATGATTTGCACTAACATCAAGAGAGTATCTTGGTGGGAAAATAAAACTGATGTTTCCAAACATTAACATAACTGAAACAGAAGAGCTAATATATTGACTTAATAAAAAGGAGTTTATTCTAGCATTAATTTGAGGTGCAGTGATTGCAGAGGAGCTAGTAAGGGTGTCTGTTACATAAACTGAATGTAAGAGTCCTATCAGCT
>VYZW01016601.1:0-35895 GCA_013401315.1 Balaeniceps rex | reverse complement strand
CGAGAGGGGCGGGGGGTTAGGGGGCAACACGGGGGTCCCCGGCGGCATCCCACCCCAAGCCGGGGGGGCCGCGTCTTCCCGGAGAGACGGCGTCAGTGGAAAACCACGCGGATCAGCGCACGGCGCGGAAAAACAGGCGGGTCGTTGCGTTGCACGGCCGGGTGGGTCAACGCGTTGCCCAGAACAACACGCGGATCGCTGCGTCGCACCGAAAAACGCGCGGGGCAGCGCGTCGCGCGGGAAACCGCGGGTCGCCGCGTCGCGTGGAAACGGGAGTCGTCGCATCGGGCAGAAAATCACGTGGGTCCGCGCGTCGCGTGGTAAAAACCGCGGCTCAACGCGTCGCGTGGCAAACCCCGCGGGTCCGCGCGCCGTGGAGAAACCGGCGCGTCCACACGCGAGCGCGCTGCCGAGAGCTCTGCCCTTATCAAAGCACCAAGCTTCACCCCACCGCCCGCTATCCCCGCCCCGCGCCGGCCCCTCCTGGCTCGCTGACCCCCCGAATCCTCTCCAGCCCTTCCTGCGGTTTCGGAGGGTCCGTCCCCGTCCCCGGGGGTCCTGCGGCGCCTTACCTGCGTCATCTTCTCCCGGTTGGCCTTGGGGTTGAGGGGTGCCTCGGTGAGCAGGGTCGGGTGCTCCTCGGGGGCCACGCGCAGCTCGTTGTAGAAGGAGTGGTGCCAGATCTAAGGCGGGCAAAGGAGAATTGGGGTTTTAGCCCAAACCGAAGCCGGGGCCAGCACCCGCTCCCCGGCCCGGGGTGGGGGTCTCACCTTCTCCATGTCGTCCCAGTTGGTGATGATGCCGTGCTCGATGGGGTACTTGAGGGTGAGGATACCCCTCTTGCTCTGCGCCTCGTCGCCCACGTAGCTGTCTTTCTGCCCCATGCCTACCATGACACCCTAACGCCGGCGAGAGAGCCTCGTTAGCCTCATTACGGCGATTAAAACAGGGTGGGGGGTGGTTGAGGGCTGCCGCTTGCCCCCCCTGGGTACCCACCTGGTGCCGGGGCCGCCCCACAATGGAGGGGAAGACGGCGCGGGGGGCATCGTCGCCGGCAAAGCCGGCTTTGCAGAGGCCGGAGCCGTTGTCGCAGACCAGGGCGGTGGTCTCCTCCTCGCACATGGTGGGGCCGGGAGCGGTCGGCGTTCAGGGGGACCTGGGGGAAGAGCTGGGGCAAGGGGGGAAAGCAGCGTTAAAGGGTGGGTGGGGAGAGGGTTACGCCGCGCCACCGCGTCCGGCTTTGGGTGTCGGAAGGGTTGGAGTCCTTGGGGACGCGCAGCCCCGCAAAATCCTCCGCGGGCCGTGCCGAGGGGTGGCCGCCGGGTCCGGCCCCGGCGCGGCGATGCTGGGAGCGGGGTGATGCTCATCCTCCATGGGTGCTGCTCCACGCCGATGCTGCTTCTCCATCTGTCGCCAGCCGGTGCCCGAAACGGGTGCCAAAGCGTTCTGTCCGCGCTTGCCCGGCAGCAGCGCTCCCCGGGGAACTTCGGCATCGCCGTCCCTGGCCGGTGCCCCCCGAGCGGGCAGGGGGAAGGCAGGCGATGCCCTCTCATCCGGTCCTGTCTCGGCAGCCCCTTGGCTGCTCTGCCCTCACATCCTTTCCCAAAAATGGGAAAAAAATAGCCCTTCCTGGGGGGTGCCCCCCCTCCGCCAGCAGATGCGCTCCCAAAGCTGGAGGGAAGCAGGCAGAAACCTCGCAGGAGCCCAAAAAGGAAAAAAAAAAACCAAAATCCCAGGGATTTCTGGAAGAGCACGACCTGCTTTGGCCGCAGCCCAGCTCTCGTCGCCTCCACGGAAGCCCCCGGCTGCGGGGTCGTGCCGGGGTTGGCACCCTCCCCACGTCGTGCAAACCGAGTTGGGACCACCCCGTAAGCGCTGGGGCACCCCGAAACCCCCCGTTTTTGTTTTTTTTTTTCCCTTCCCGCTCTCCTGCAAGCAAAAGGGAAACTGGGGCTGGGCAGTACTCACCGCGGACGCGAGAGCTCCTTTCCTCTGGGACCGAGTCCCGATGCGCCTTTGGTATAAATACCAGCGAGCCCGTGAAACCTCAGAGGCGGATCCTCTCTAAACAAAGACCCTAAATAGGCTAAATGATGGTGTGTTAGCCATATGGCCATATAAGGTGGTTTATTTCATTAAATTGACCTCGGGCTGATGGTAGGACCCAGCACGGTTAATTATTGTAAGAAAAATGTATGCGGGGATGCTTGGGAGGCAACATCCCATTTGTGAGTCCGTTCCTTTTATGCTCCACTCCGATAAACAAGTGAGACACAAGTCCTTATAAGCGACGGTCTCGGTAAAACGGAGATGGATGCATCTCCGGTTCCCGGGGAGAGCGTGGAGAAACCCCACCCGGGTGGAGGTGGGTGTCGGGGCTCTGCCGTGGGGGACACCCTGCAGCCGGGATGGGAATTTGGCACCGCCGAGACACTGGAAATGCACCGGGTTGGTGCATCGCTTCTTCTCGGCCTCGGTTCCCCTGTGTGTCCCCGGCACCTGGCACCTTTGGGATGTCTCTCCCTGGGGTTTTTTCTCTCTGTCCCCATTTTTGGCCTTTCGGTGCCCCAAAGCCCCTCGTCCCCCAAACCGTCAGCTCGAGCAGGGCCGGGACTGGTGGGTCCGAAGCCCAGCCCTGTGCCGCGGGTGCACCCAGCTCCCACCCTCTCCCCGGGAGGATTTTGGGGGCAGGATGAGCCCGGCACCCCCAAGGGGCGATGGGGGTGCTGTCCCCCGATCCCCCTGCCCGCATGCAGCATGGGGGGGCCGGAGCCACCCCCAGCCCCACGGATGCAGCCTTGGCAGGAGGTGAGCGGAGCCGCAGCAGCCCGTGGCCCTCGCAGAGGCCAACCAGCGGCTGCCAAACTCCCAGCTGCCTTTTTAAGGGCAACGGTCCCGCACCGGGGACTCTCCCCAAGCACCCGGGGCAGGGGGGAGGCAGGAGAGATGCCCTGGAGCCACCACCCAGAGCTACGGGGACTCGGGTTGCAGATGGGGAAACTGAGGCACGGGGTGCCTGGGCCACCTCTTGCTTTGCTTTGTGGGGCCCTGCGCTGCGGTCGGGGCAGGGACATCAAGGCACCGGTGCAGCAATAAGGACCAAGAGCTGCAGGGTCCCACCACCACCAGAAGGGACCCCAAGAGTCCTCGTGTCCCCCCCCCCAGCGCCGGAGGGAGGGAGTGGACTCCGGGCTGTCACCCCGCAGGGCAGGACAGGGACACGGCGTCTCCCTGGCACCTCCAGCCCGCTCGCACCTCCAACAACGTCCCCAGTCAGTGGCTTTGCCCCCGTTATCCTCCTTCCTCCGGGAAAACCTCAGCACACGGGGGCTGGATTTGTCCCCTGCGTCCCCAGGCCGTGCACTTGTCGGTGTCGCCACTGCACACCCCGGGGACCTGCCGCTGCCTCGCGTCCCAGCCTGGTTGCCTTGGGCCGCCGCCAAACATGAGGTCACCGAGGCAAAAGGTTGCCATATATGACATGCTGTGAAAAAAAAAAAAAAAAAATAAAAAAAAAAAATTACCCCCCAAACCCAGCAGACAGGGGGGGAAAAAAAAAAAAGGGGGGGGGGTTGGATGGATGCAGCGGCCCGTGCCGGCGCTGGGAGAGCCCCGTGCGAAGGGAGCACGGCCGCGCCGGGGGGTGCACGGAGCCAGTGGCAGCACCTCATCCCACCCCAGGGCGGGCGGCCCGTGCCCAAAGCCACGGAGACACCCCCGAACCCTGGGCTGGTGCAAACCGCGGGGTATCAAGCCGAGAGCCCGCTCCGCAGCAGCAAGTCACCTCGCTTTTCGATCCCTGGCATTTGCCCGGGGACAGCGGGTTGGCTCCAAGCTCCCCATCCCTGCAGGATCCCCAAACCGCCCCGACCCACGGCACCGCAACCAGCCGGGACGGAAAACCTCGGCACGGCCAGTTTGAAGCTGGGACCGCGGCAGCAAAGCCCTGAGCCGGAGCAGGCACGCAGCCTAAAAAGGAAAGGTTCGGCCGCCACAGCCAATCCAGCTGCCGGCGCTCGGCGGCCGTGGGGAGGGTGGCCGGCGGCCCTGGGATGCTCGCAGGAACGCCAAGCATCCCACGGCCCAGGCGAGGCTGGCCTGGGATGAACGTAGGACGAGGAGGGGGGCGATCCCTGGTTTGCTGCGGGATTTCAAAATTCCCGGCGCGCAGGCCAAACCTCGGCACCTCCGTATAAGGGTAACGTTTGCACTTTAAACCTCTCCGGCTGCCGCCGAGGAGGGACAAACCGGCACCGAGACCTCGGGCAGGGACTTGGGTCTGTTCCCATCCCCGAGGCAGAGATAAGCATCGCTCCCTGCCTGCAGGAAACCCCCCAAAACACGCAACCCATGTCGTTGCAGAAAACAAACCGTTCCTGCAAAGCCTGGTTTCCGTTAGGGTTTAGCTCCGACCAAATTCAACCCCCCTAATTTTGAGCGATTTTAAGGTAAAACGCTCACATCTGGTGCAGCTGGACAGAGGGGGGTGGGTTAGTGGGACATGGGCAGCAGTGCCAGGATGTCAGCATTCATCCCGCTGCACAAACTGATGACTCAGTGACTTTAAGTGAAAAAATGTGATTAAAAAGCCGCCAGCTCAGAGAGCAGGGCCAGGCACGAGGCAGCAGCTGGCCGCTGACGTGAGAAACACAGCCCTTGCGTACGGCCGCGCTGCGAGGTATTTAAAAAATTCTCCACGAGGGTTTATCGGTCACTGGGACAACTTATGAACCAAGCGGTGATTTGCCACCAGCTCCTCTCCCCGGCTGGTGCTCTCTGCTGGATGCTGGGGTCGGCTCAAACCTGAGACCTTCAGGGATGGGAAGCCGAGATAAATTTGTTGCGATATTCGCTACCAATTTGAAGGAATCGCTGCTTTGCAAGACGGGCTTTCACCCCTCGTGTCCCCACGCTGCTCTGGGGGAGCCAGCAGGGCGAAGAGCAGGCCGCTCCATTCTGTGTAGAGCTGTGGGATGAACACCCCTACACCGAGGCTGCAAAACCCAGCCCTGAGCACGGTTTAAATAAATTAAGTCTACGTTAGTTCCCACAGATGCCCTGAAGTCCCCTTGCTTCCCTCGCACTGCTGGCGGTAGCCCGTTTCCAAAACCGACTGCACAAAACGATGGCAGCAGCAGTTTGTCACGCAGGACTCAAGGAGGTGGCGGTTGCAAATAAACACAACCCCTAAATAAATCAATTCCCTCCCCACTCTCAGCCGCACCGGACCCCTCCAACCCACTGAGTTAGCTCAAAGAAAACAAGTGGCAAAAGAAACCCAGCCAAGATAACACAATCCATCTGTGTTAAACTGTACACCAAAGAATTCTGCATGTAGAAGTACAAGGACATGACATATAGAACACATATGTATGCATGCCAGGTGGGAAGGCAACTCCCAGCCTTCCCTGCACGCCCACGTGCTGCTCATCACAGCATCCTGCCAAAGGATGTGGAGATGTCGTGGCTCACGCGCAGCCCTTTGAGGCCAGATGCCTTCCACCTTTCAATACCGCTTCTTCCCTTTCAACGCCGGCAAGACGCGAGGGCGGACACTATCGGCACGGATAGGGCAGGGAAGGAAAAAAATCGCTGCTTGGCGTCCGACGAGAGTAATTCGGAGGAGCTCCCCTGGCTGGTGTACCCCATAACGGTGACGTCACGGAGAGCTTGTTTTTGGCAAGGACAGACTTCATACTGCTTTGAGAAGCGCAGAGGCAATCGGGGGCGGTGATCTTTGAGGATCGCAGCAGCACAAGCTGCTGGAGTCCTGTCTCAGAGAGGCCATGGCCTCGCAGAGCCTTCACACGACAGCACTGCAGCCAAGAGAGCGAGAGCCTCCTCCACGGTAACACCAGCAACACGCCGAACCCAAGCCCTCGCCGGGCAGTCCAAGGGCCGGAGCGAATCCCCCATCCAGGAAAAGGAATAAAGTGACCAGACACCCCTCCCCACTGCTGAAATGAAGCAGCTTGTGCAAAGCAGCGCTGCATCCAGGCACCTTCTCCCCTGAAACACTGAAATAGGGGTTCCCAAAGGAGGTTGGGCCCCTTCTTACCTCACCGGGCAAAGACCTGAGTACCAGCAAGCAGGACTCGCTCCGGCTCAGTGGCGATAAGCTCTTGCATGGGGTGAGAAGGCTTAGGAAGGTTTAACTTTAAACTATAGCAAAGACTCATCTGCTCCAGCCAGCTGCGCCGAGACCACAACCACCCAGAGAGAGAGGGAAACAAAGCACGGGTTAATTTGGGCAAGTCCCACTTTGGAAAGCACTTGAAGAGGTTTCCAAACCTCACGGTTGCAGCAAATCACAGGGAACCCCACTCAAGCAGCTGTTCCAGTCATAGATTAGAGTATTAAACAATTGCTTCAGTGTTAGCTTCCGTCTTTGAATTTCCAGTTAGCTTTTCCCCACACCTTGAACCTCAGCACCACTTCGCCAGCCTGACGCCAGGCACTGAGGTTTCACGTGCTCCCACTGAGGCCAGGGAACTGATTTCACTGTGATTATTGGGGGAGGAAGGGGAAGGATCACTACACGGTAGAAATCATCTGCTACAGGAGGGGAAAAAAAAATTCCCTAGGCCTAGAAGGTAGGTAGATAGTTTTCTGTAAATGGTTAAGGCAAGAGGCCTATCGGAGATCCATCAGGACGACGTCTCTCTCGACTACTGACACATGATTGCAGGTCTGGAAGAGAAGGGAAGAGAAAGAGGGGACAGGGGGTTATTCAGATGTTCCCACAGCTCAGGCGAGTCTCCTCTACCTCCTGACACAACCTGCACCCAGCGTCCTTCGCAGAACAGCCCTCTCTGACCAGAACTAGCGCCCTGCCTGGTGCCACGCAGAGACCATAGCAGGACACAAATACTAATCTCTCTCTCTCTCTCAAATAAAAGCCTTTGCCGCTGCCTTGCCCTGCTTCTGCAGAGAAGTGCTCTGCATCGCACCTCCAACACATGCTAACGAGTTAGAAAGCTTTTGCGTCTCAACTCTAGGAAGAGATAAGCCCCTGCCAGGCTGACCCTTCTGTCCCGGGTCACAGCCTAGCACCTCGGCACAGATATAAATTCAAGTGAAGTGTCTGATACGCTGACTCACGGTCCTACAGCCCCCGCTGCCTCATGGGGTGACTTACAGTGAAGAGAGGAGGTTCTTTGGAGTGTGGGTGGAATCCTTTCTGCCGGCAGGAAGAGATCTCCTCCAGGCCATGCTCTGTCAGCTTGAAAAACCCCGTCCTAGAGCAAATAAACACAAGCTCTGTGTCGCTCAAGCCTCTGCAAATAGAAGCACCTCCTTCTGTGTCTGAAGGAGCACGCTTGAGCCTGCTCATCTCGGGCAGAGGTGCATGCTGTGGGATGCTCCTCTGCCCAGGACACTCCTCTCCCCAGCTCTGCGGCTGCAGACCGGTCTCCTTTCACGGGTGGGCAACCACGGCTCAGATACGACCTCCCCAAACCAGCTCAGAAGAGCTGTTGAATCACACATGCTCTTCCAGCCTCTTTTGGTAAAGCTTTCAGTGTGTGACTTGACATTTTATTCCACACTAGGAATCCGACAGAGGAAAGGTCACGGCAAACAGCCCTTCGATACCTTCTGAAGAGGCTAGACCACCTGCCCAACCTTTTGGTTGGGCAGCACAGGCAGAAGGAAAGGCCTTACCTACCCCACGTCCATACTTACTCCTGGTATTTCGGAGAACACACGATAGCAATGGACTCCGGCAACATCATCTGGTAGGAGCAGTGTGTGTGCAGGTCGACGCTGGAGAGGAAGGCTGTCTGCGTGGGGTGAGTCTGAAACAAGGCAACGTAAAAGAGAGGAAGTTACAGCAGGGTCAGAGGACTAGTCCAAAGGGACCACGTCTGCCAAGAGAAGGTTGTAACAGAGAAGAGACACAGCTCCTCGGATGGCGCAGAGGACATGCTTGCACACTGAAAATGGTTTTGGATTGCCCCAAAACATCTGCTCCTCTTTTCCAGTTAGAGTAAGTACAGGAGGAGCTCTACATTTCTGGCCATATCCCACGGGAAGCCACACTTGTAGGCACAACGCTGTCCTTGCTTTCATGCACGCCACCCTGGAACACACTTCACACGTTTCTGAAGTGCAGCTACCCCTGGGGCGCAGCATCGCCAGGCATGTAACACGCTGCCAAGGCACTTCAAGATATCACATTCCGCCAAGACGGCCAAGGGTTGTACAATCACAGACAACCACCATGTTACCCAGCTCTGGCTGACAGCTAGATTTCACAGCCTAACTCTTGCTGAAAGGTCTTTCCCCTTTCGCTTGTTAGGTTTTTGTTGCCAAGACCAGCAGAGAGGTCAAAGGGATTCTCGAGGGTTTCTGGATGCTGCAGGGCTGTCGCTGAAGAGTTAACACCAAAAACAGACACCCCGCACGTATCAGGCACACGCAGCAGGCATTTATTTGTCAAAGCCTGCGAGGCAGCTGCTGCTTTCAAGAGATTACTCAGCAGCACCAAACATTTTGCTTGGCACCGATCCGACTGCCAAAGGCTCCACGGGGACAGGCAGCAGGGCAGCGCTGAAGCCAGCAGAGGAATCTGGAACTGGCACATCCCGTGGCAGAGCAGCACACAGCTGTCTGCGAAAAGCAGCGCTACTACGGGGACGCATCATAGGAGAGGCCCTGCGCTGACAGCAAGAGCTCGGGATGCCCCGACAGTGCCTCTGGAGTCAGCTTTTAGCTGGATGAAACATGAGCTTCATGCCCAATATCCCGCTCTCAAAGGGCCTGATGCTTTGGAAAGGGACCCAAACTTAAAACAGGCCTGGATTTCTCCAGCAGCGTGAGTAGTGACTGAGGCTGCACCAGAGGGAGAAATCCAACTGGAGGATGCTGCCTGCTCCATGCCATCTCCTCCAGTAAATTCTCCTCTGCCAGCCCTGCTCCACTCACCCCTATCCCTCCTGGCTGAGTGCAAGGCCAGTTGGGAAGTGAAACAGGAACGAGAGACTCACGTGGATCCAGCCTAGTGTAACAAGGCCGTGCTGATCCTGGATCATGAAGAGCTCCTCCTCATTCTCCGTGTTGCAATAATCAGGGCCTCCGTACTGCTTGGGAACAATGACGTGGGTTATCGTGAACTCGTTCCTCATCTGCAAGGCAGGACAAGGAGGCTGTTACCCACCGGACACCTCCCAGGCAGGAAACGCTGCTGCCGCCCACTGGTGCAAAGGTAATTTCCTAAGCTTTGGGAACGCGGTACTTCTGCATTCATCACTCAGGGGCCCAGCCAGGGGAACAGCAGGTCTGGAAACAAGCCCACAGATGCATCTACCGTCCGTTTACAGGTCACAGAAATGGTAACTGCAAGTTACTGACAAAGGAGTCGCAAGATTTTCTGAGTCTGAGCATGACCCACAGCTTTCTATTTCATTTTCCCTGCCGTGCAGAGCACCCACAAGAGCTCAGAGAAGTCCCGAACACCCACCGAAGTGAGTCTCTCCACTCACTAGGAGACGATGCCTCATAATTAAATAATCAGCAAGTGTCTGGAAGCAGCTGGATTGCAGAAAGTTGCTACATCAAGCAACTTCATTTCAAAGCGAACTGCTGCAAGCAAAGCAGCCCCAAGCGACTCAGGCTGGAGCTGCCAGTAGAAACCTGTGCACACAAACTCTTTGGGGGAGAACTAACGGTCTCCAGTCAGTGTTTGCACAGCCTTGTCTTGGTGAGGGTCCTAGTTCACAGCTGGGACACCTCAGTCCTGCTGGTACCAAAAGGACAAGTCACCGGAGCTGCCTGTCACCGGCAACGTGGAAGTGCTTGAAGCAGGTACCCAGCAGAGAGTCTTAACAGGAGAGAGGAAGCTGAATACCCACAGGGACTCGGTGGCCAGCACCTCATTCAGTGTCAGGAAATCCTAATGTAAAAGGGCGGAAAAGGAGAGGCAGATCATCCGTAATGCTCGCACGAAACCCTAGTCATCAGTGAAACTGCACTACAGCCTTCCGTGGCAAAACCCAGGGTCCTCTAGCCATTTTCAAAGCTATTGCACACCTTGACAAAAGGCCCCTGCGCCACTTCCAGGGTCTTAATTAGGATTACCACCTTACCAGCTTACCGCAGAGGATCCCACACGTCTCCACACCCCGGACCGTGTTGGCATCTGCCAGCTGGAGGAATTTCTGGCAGAGCTCCCTAGGGACGATGACCTGGCGAAGGACATCCATGCTTGCATCTGTGGGGAAAATGGGAGCACGATGAGTAGTGACAGTCGGGGACGCTGGAGAAATGTTCCCTCAGGTCAGTATCTGAAGGGACTAGACTGAGAAAATTCAGCCTGGAAACATTAACAGCTCTAATGTCTACCCTTACAACAGCAGTCACAGCTAAATGAAGTCACTGTGACACTTCATAAAGGACACTCACTACCTCCTTCAAAACAGGGACACGTAGAGAGAAAGAGATCTTTAGCAGCGTGTCAAAACCCAAGTATTTTGTTAAAGAAAATGAAACCGCAAACACTTACAAAATGTAATTTCAAGTAACGTGTCACTGGGCAAGAACCAGTCACTTGGAAGTGTCTGAATCAGTATTTTGGAGCCATATTTGGCAGAAGAGGAGAATTTGGTCAGCCTAGCCAAGAATAAATCCCAGTCTCCAACGAGTATTTGGATCTAGGAAAGCCAAATAGGCTGTAGTCTTTAGATCAGCAGAGAGACTGGGCTGGAGAAATGTGGGGGGCCAATTCTCAAGAGGAGACAGTTCTCCCCAGCCCTGCAAACCTCTACTGGACAACAGGGAGAACATCCAGTGACTTGGAAGGCCAAAGCCCCAGCAGGAACGGAGCCATGATCAGATACTTCCAAGAGCTTTCCAGACAAATCAGCTCCTCGGCTGTGTTTGGCTAGGGAGAAGGGTGCACTGAGAGGTACTAACTGTTTTCCGTGCTCCCCAAAGCGCTAGGTTTCAAAGATCTGTCCACAACAGGAGGTTTGGATGAGAAAGTCCCCGCTGATGGACTTGCAGGGTGAACTGGAGAGATGGGAACCTTTGGGATTAAATCAGTCGGGGGCTTTTCCACGCCAGGGATGAGGGGTCCGTCCAGAGACTCGGGACTCTGCTCTGGCTTTCCAAATTCCTGCACTATCCTTAGACGTTCCTTCTCCAGCTCCTGTCGTCGAATCATCTCCTCAAAGGCATGAAACTGCTCTTGCTCTGCCTGCTGCTGCTTCATCAGGGCTACCCGATTTTTCTCCTCTTCCAGCTGCTGCTGCAAAGCCAAATTGCGTGCAAATTCCTCTTCCTCCTCCTTCTGCAAGGAGAAATACGCCAAGGGACATCAGCAGACAGGGGAACGCGAGCCCGAGGCAGAATACGAAGCCTATGCATTGCAGACCCTCGGCAATCCCAGCCTACTTCTAGGTAGGTAACCAGCAAACAGCACTCCCTGCAAGGAAGCTTCAGCTTGCAAAACAGAGATCCGCACTTCCATCAGGACAGCCAGCTACATCAGGGCAGTAAAACTGCTGCCTTACCCTCCCTCTTCCACAGAAACAGAACTGCAGGTTGATTTCCCTCTATCCTATCTCTAAAATCGCACTTGGCTGCAGCAAAACTGACTGCAGAGTTTTCTGCTTTGCCCACAGAACCCCAGATCCTTGCCCATGCTGTTACCAGCCGCCTGCTGAGTTTCTGGATCATAAGACCTAGAGGTCATGTTGGGACAAAGAGAAAAAACAACCAAACAACAATCCCAGCTCAGACTGCCTCCAGGATGCATGATGAAAAGAGACGCAGGGACACCTATGACAGATTCACCTACATGATGGCACTGGAGACATGATAGGGACAGCCCTGTGCTGCAGGTGACAAGGCTGGACCCTGCAAGCTGGGGCTACCCAGACTTCACATTTCAGAGCACCCAGGGAGCCCTGCCCTCTTCCAAACCCTTTGTGGCTGAGGGTCTTCTGGGGAGCACAGGCCTCCAGTCTCCTCTCACTCACCTTTTGCTGCTTGTACTTAGCATAGTCCTTGGCGTACCTCTTTAACAGCTCCTCCTTGAGCTCTTCAGCTCTGGGGAAGGCTACTTCTTTCAGTTTCTGAAGGGAGGAAACACAGTCATATGAGTGTGATAGCTCCAAGGCAAGAAAAATAAGACCTGAACAGATGCAAGAGTCAACAGACATGTAGCACCCAGAGATTACAAACCATCCACTTGATCACGAGGCAGGAAGAGCCGAGCAGCTCCACCACCGTGTGCCGCACGGCCGCAGACAGGCACGTTGTAACTGGGTGGCACAGACAGCACCGCCAACAACACCGAGCAAGAGCTTAGGCAGTGTTATCCTTTGCTCTTCTGGTCAATGCTGAGCAGAGGAGCTGTAGCTTCTTGTGGCTGTGAGCCATCTCCAAGGATCCCCTGGCAAATCCCTTGAGGACCACCACCACACTGAGCATCCAGCCACCATGGAAAAGCCACATGGTCTTTAAAGAGCAGGGAGTTTAACAGGAAAGAAAGGACACCCCAGCGCTCAACAGAAAGTAAATTGGACAACCACAGCCAGCCCAGCGCAAGTACAACGGGGTAAGAACCCCCCAAACCAGAACTCCCAAGGGGTCAGGACTGCCTGGTCAAGCCAAGGTTTCTCAGCGTTTGTGTGGATCACTGATCCCAGAGTCATGAAAACCCAAGGTCCGATGACCCTAAAACATTTCCGACAGCAGTCAAAGACTTGGCAATGTCACTACTTACTTTCATTGTCTCCCTCTTTTCGGGTATGACGGCAGTTTTGTAATCACGGTGCTGTGGCAGCTTCTCAATGAAGAGCCTGTAAACACGGGAGAGAAACTGCATTTCTGAATCACAGCAGAAAGGGACAAACACAAGACGGTAAGTGACATTTTGGGGGTACGGATCATCCCCCTCCAGCACCGTCCCCTTGCTCCGCCACCTCCCTGGGCCCTGTGCTCCCCACAATCAAGACAGTCGTCTGCCTTTCTGCAGCAAACGCTCCATCATATAACGGCCTTCTGAGCTCTTCATGGCACACAGGAGATCTCGTCCCGTGCCAGGGGAGAACCTCGCACAGATTTTTCTTCCACCTGGACTTTGGAGACGATCCTCAGGGATAAATACATTTGTTTTGAACAGAAACATTAATAAGCCGGTCTGAAACACCAAGGACGCTAGCAGCGACTCAGGAAGGTCCTTGGACACCTGCCTACACCTCTGCGAGCATCCAAGGGGATTACACGCAAGCTCAAGGACTCAGCTGACTCAGTGCTCACACTGTCCTTCTGTATGGGGGAGCAAACAGTTTGTGCAAGCGATGGGGAAATTAACTCAGACCTTGAAAAGAGGAAACTTGCAGGTAAGCTAAAAGCAAGTTCACAACATCCCCAGCTGCCGCATCAGGAGCCTTTTGGCTCTGTGGCCCAACCACCCCAGGAGGTCAGGGTAATATTTCAGGCAGCAGGGCTATTTCTGTGCAGACTTCTGGGAGGGAAATCAAGATTGAGCTTAACATCACCCCGCTCCCAGCATGACTACGAACAGGTTAATCTTCAGCTTCTCTACAAACGGGGTAACTGTTCGCTCCTTCCAGGGAGCTCTGCAGGACACAGATACAGAGAAAGACTACTGCAAGCACTAAAACAAGGAAAAAAGCCCGCAAACATGGGGCAATTCATGCTGGCTCAGCTCTGTGAGGCTCTCCAGGCTTGAAGCATCCCCGAATTATCTCTGCGAACAAGTCCCCAGCGGCACACTAGCTGACTGCATGCTCAGGGTGAGCTCACGGCGAGCTTAGCTGGGTCCTCGTCTCCTGCAAGTGGAGCTGCGCTTGCTCTGAGTCTCCACAAAGCCTGTGGGCATAACGCAAAAAAATCCTGCCCTCCTTCGTGGCTCTTTGCTACACCGCTTCAGCATCCGAAGGAGGATGCTCTCCAGCTCCTTTAGGGAGCAGCCTCGTGCCCAAGCACAAGGAATAAGGGTAGTGAGGACTAGACTGTGCCTCAGGGAGCAGCACAAACAAACCAAGCAGAGCCAAGCGGGAAAAAATCAGGGGGGACAGAGTGAGAACACTCTTCACGCTGAGAAGCCTCTGTGTGTGCAGTAAATAAACTCAGCTGCTTCAAAACCTTAGTCCTCTGGGAAAAGGAAGGACTTTTTGCAACCCCGAACGCTCCTGGTTGCCACGGAGAGCATGAGGATGCTCTTGCCGGAGACTACAGGATCAGCATAGCCACGTCACAGCCCGGAGCCACGGAGAAGCCGTCGCTCCATCTGAAACACCCAGCAAGGTCCCCGCTCCCGGCTGGTGGTTGCGAAGTAGGTCACTGTGTCAAGGAGACAAAACAAGGCTGTGATCGTTGCCAACAGCTAGCAGATTAAAATGGAAGGGATTAACTAAGAAAGATTAAGAGCAGATGCTGGCCTGGGGAGGATGGAAAAAACAGCACAGACAGCTGGGTTTCCACAAGTCAGGAAGGGGGGAAAAAAGTGGGCAGCAGGATGAGAGGAGGACTCGGGCAGCCAGAGGAAAACTCTGCAGCAAGATCAGGCAGCGGCAGGCTGGGGACGGAGGCAGAGGAAGGGCAGGAACGGTTCACGTTTCCTATCGACAGCCCAGCTGAGGCTTGGCAAGACTGAAACCTGCGGCTCCCATCACCAGGAGTTCTGGGCTTGTTCAAACCTCCGCCTGCTCCCAAGTCCACTATGAGCAGCAGCTGTTTGGCACCGAGCAGCCACATCACAGGCTATTTTTAAGCACTGCTACAGCACGCACGCCAAGCCGGCATCTCTCGAGTCCCTTACAACACCCCACGCAAACTCCCAGAGCCAATCCTAGCAGCTCGCAGCCACGCAGGCAAACCAGGAGCCCAAACACCACAGAAAATCCATGTCTTCTTTTTTTTTCTTTCTTATTTGGCTCTAGCAAAATCAAACCTAGTGTGCCTGATGGTGATTCAAGGAAAACATCCACTCAGATCAACGCAGAAGCAGCTGTTCAAGAAGACAAGCAAGCAGATGTCTTACAAGGAGACAAGACACACGTACTAAAAGTCCAGCCTGGTTATTCTTAAGAGATACCCGTGCCGCCCTCCTGCCCGCCATGAGGAGGGCTGGGCAATGGGCTTCATTTCTGCATGGGAAACAGAGGTGCTGCGCAGCCAAACGACCTGCGCGAGGTCGAGCGGGTGGCCGGAGGCCAAGCTGGGAGCTGGCTGCCTCAATGGGAGTCTCAGTGCGGATCTGTCTTGAGATTACCCCATGTCTAGACAAGATTGTCTCAAAACCAATGGCTCTCCAAATCGGGCACCACAACACAGGTCTCATTGTGTAAATTCAGGCCTTGAGATCAGCCTTGGGGAGTGCTGTATAGGGAAATAAAGAGAAATCCAGCTTCCTAAAGCCACACAGACCACACCTTGCTCCCAAGGACCATGCGCTCACTCCCACCAAACACACCAAGCTAAGAGCCTCTCATGTACTTCTCAGGGCTGGAGTCCTTCCCTTCCCGGAGGCGCAGCCTGATGCGGAAAGCGCCTGCCCTAGGCCATACACTCCGGCAGGCAGCTGGGCTCTGAGAAAGGACGGCCACAGCACTGACTGCAGACGTGGGCTGAAGAATTCGGGTCCCATTTCTAGAAAGGGGAGAGTGGAACACGTCCCGGAGAGTCTCCAATTACCAGCGCCCCGCTCTTGCCTTCTGGATCACACCCTTGGGGAAGGGCATCTAGAAAACACTTAATCAAGCCTACCGCTTGAGCTACAGCCTCGCATCTTCATTTAAAGACATGAGACTGTGACATTAAGTTCATATCTTCAGACAATCCAGGGCAGAAGCTCTGGATATTCATCTGCACTGGAGAAATCACACCACTCTGAGAGAAAGTTTTTCACCTTCCTGGCAGCCCAGCAAGCCAGGCTAACGTAAATGCCACGAGCATTTGAAAGCTGCCGGAGAGAAAACACCCCAGCACCCATCATTGCTATAATGAAAGAGCAAAGGTGCTTTTAGTTCATTTGTTTAGTTAAAGAGTTTCTCCTTTGGCCACAGCTACGTAACCAGCCTGGAAACCTTCCCGAGGGTTTTACACTTCCCAGCTCCCTGTGCAGCCTCCCAGGGCACTCGCTACGATGCCCATAAAAGCTCAGGAAGTGCAAGGCGGGAAGAAAAGCTAATCAGAGAAAAATGCATTGGATTTCAGGGGTAGGAACCCCGTACACAGGGGCAAGGAGACAAAATGCCCACAGAGATGCCAACCACATTCTGGATAAGCGGGTAGCGTCGGCACAGCAGAGACCCTATCAGAGTGGCACTGGGCGAAAGCGGGAGGGACAGGCTTTTGGCCGAAAAACCTACAGGAACAGGACACTCCGTGCCATTGGGATATTTTCCGAGGATGACAGTTTTCAGCCCTTTAAACAGCGACAGGCAAGCTACAGAAGCACACATTCGCTCCGCTCGTACTCCAGGCTGCTCAGACATGATCCAGACCTGACACCACGTCACCGCGTTAGCACGGCGTACGCTCTGGCTCGGCAGGGACGGCAGTGGGGTTTCGGACCCAAGATGGCTCGTTTCTGGCCAACTGCAGAGATGACGGCAAGAATATGCGGCTCTGCACTTGTCTACATGGAATGTAGACCCTACAGCTGGAGACCCGGCAGCTGAAACACCAAACAGGGTGTTGGCTGGCTTGAGATACGACCTGGGGCTTTCTAAAAGGGTGTTCAGTACCCAAGAAACTCACCGGTTGATTGGGATCAGGTTCTTTGGACCCAGAACTCTTCCCCACCTCCCTCCTGAGAAGGGCTTGGGTGTACACGTGCGTGTTTGAGAAGGGGGCGTTATATTCTTTTCGAGATGTAAAACTAAACCTACAACTGGTCCCTGCACCTGAAGGAGGAACTCGCTGCCTGCTGTAAAGGGCTGTAGTAACTTAAGTGTAAAGCAGGCTTCTCCTCTGAAGCCGGTTTATTAGAGAAACCACCAACCAGCCTAGATCCTTTCCAGGTAGATACTCGATACCCAGATCCTCGACCACGGATCCTTGCCAATCCGTATGACGTAGCAAGCGATAGGATGAGAGGCAATGGCCTCAAGTTGTGCCAGGGGAGGTTTAGATTGGATATTAGGAAAAACTTCTTCACTGAAGGGGTTATCAGGCACTGGAACAGGCTGCCCAGGGAAGTGGTGGAGTCCCCATCCCTGGAGGAATTTAAAAGCCGGGCAGACGAGGTGCTTAGAGACATGGTTCAGTAGTGGACAGGTATGGTTGGACTCGATCTTAAAGGTCTTTTCCAACCAAATGATTCTATGATTCTATGTCATGGTCAACCTAGTGACAATCGAGGCCAATCTAGCCACTCTGCAGTGACAAAACACCAGGAAGCTTTGACATACAGGGAGCCAAAACGTCCCTCCTGCTGACAGGAGCCTCCACCAGCAGAGGGATAGAGAAATACATGATCAGCCCGGTTTCAAAGGGAACTTTTACAAACCTCCTCCAAAGAGGTGAGTGGCGTTTGTGGACTTGCGCCTCACACCTTTACGACATCTCCTGGTCAGTCTAACCAGCTGTACCCTCACCTCTGCAGTAACCAAAATTCAAAAGGAGCAGAGCTCTGGACAGAACCCAGTTCTTCCAGCTCAGCAAGGCCTCATGGTGTTTAGACATGCTCAAAATACGCAACACCAAACCCACAACCCCTCGTCTCGACACGGGTTACTTGCAAACGAAGCAATGCTGCTCTTACGTGATATATTTGTTGTACAAAATGAAGGCATGCTCGATATTGCCTTCCTCCGAGTAAACGGTGGCCATGCGGAGGATTTCCACTCCGGAGCGGTAGTAGCGTCGTGGTGGGACATCCTCGTTCACTTCCACAGCGCTTCCCACTTGGATCAGTCTTCGGACTCGCTCCTCCGGCAGGAGGCTGATGTCGGCGTGGTCAGGCATAACAACACACATCAAAGCTGCCGCGAGGCTGACGAACTCTGCAGTGGGAGGAAAGTGGAGTGCATCAAAACCAATGTAAGCCAGGTAACTCATCCAGTTTCCTCAGGACTGTCTTTCCTCAACAGAAATCATCCCCGCTCAGCAGAAAAGCGTTTAATACATGGGCCAACTTAGGTCCTGAGGGAGGAATCTGGGAGAAGCCCAGCTCTTTTTGGGCACAGTGCTTGGATATTTACCTTTACGGCCTGAAAGGCAGCCACATATTCAAGATCAGCCCTTGGCAATTGATTTCAAACTAGGGTTTGGCCCATCCAAATCCTACCCAAAATAGCGCTTCCTTCCCGATTGTCTCTCCACACAGCAAAACTAGTGCCGGTCACTAGTCAGGGGGGAGAAGGCCAAAGTGTTTCCTTCAGACTCGAGCAGAAGCGGCTTTATACGGGGTTTCAACACTGCAGCGTTCACCATTTTGCTTACACAGCAGTGAGAAGAGGACAGAGCTGAAAGCCATCCTTCCAGCCGCTGCTGCTCAGCAGATCCATCCTTACCCAACAAGCTCGATCCCAAATTGCTCTCACCTGGGCACAGTCACAATCCCTCTTCTCCCCTGTGCTGCGGGAGGCACACCCATCGCCCCAGGAATGCACCTCGACCTGATCCGTGCCTCTGCCTCCCGCCTGGCTCTAACAAACCCCTTCTCACCCACAGCCCCAAGGCACAAGCTGACAAATTCGAAGCTGAGGAAGTGCCGAGACTGTTTGAGGGGCAGCGAGCCCAGAAACCCTCCGCAACGCTCCTCTCCCACACCAAAAGCAGTTTTCCCCTGGAAAAGCCACCCTGGACCAGAGTAAGGGTTAAACTCCCTATGAAATCACAGCGCTGAATCCAGAGCACTTCGCAAGCCTTCCAGCAACGCGACTGCCACGCGCACGACGTCACGATTTACTGTGGCTCCTTCCTAAACGGGGGAAAGGTCCTGAGCTGAGCTAAGCACTGCCTGAGGATCCTGAGCAGTGGAGGAGTTGCCTTTCTGGGGTTACCACGGAGCAGGAGCCCCTTTTTAGGGCAGGAAGGCACACGTTTCTCAGCCCACGTCCTGGAGGGGCCTCCACAGGCCTCTTGCCCTAAATAAGGGCTGTGGGATTCGGTCCTGCCGGAGGCTGCCGTGCCAAAGCGCTCGCTTATGGGGTGTGACAGAGCCACAGCCAGAGGGGGCTTCAGCTTCTCCTCCTCACTGGTGCTTCTACCAGGGGTGCGGGTTCAGTTGCTCCCCAAGGCAGAGCTCTCAGTCACCTCCTCAAACCAAAGCCCCCCTGCCAAGTTCCACAGTCCTTCTCCCCCAAGAGAAAACAGACACCACTCACACGCCGTAATTACCGCTGCCCCCAACCCAGAGCTCCCACTCTAATTCCCACAGCACCCCTCGAGATAAAGAAAGTGCCCAAACCACNCAACCCCCAGACCCCCCCCAGCCACTGCCCACCAAGAGAGAGGAAAACACCCCCCCGCGCCAACTCGGAGCCCTCCAGAGCTCCCACAGCTCTTCCCCTCCAAAGGAGGTAGAGAAGCCCCCCAGGACTGCCTGTCCCTCCCAGGACTGCCTCCCCCCGCCCTTCCCCTCTAAAAAAGCATAGAGGATCCCCCACCAAAGCCCCCCACGGGCTCCCAGTCTCCGACAACAGAGCAAGGAGAGCCCCAAACTTGATCCCCCTTCCTAAGGGGANGCCTCCCAAGCCGCCTCCCCCCCAGGCCCTGGCCCCCCAAACGAGGAGGGGGCCGCCCGCAGCCCCACCGCCCGGGCCCGGCCCTGACCTGCCGCCGGGAGGGCGCCGCCAGCTGCCGCCTCCCCTCAGCGCTTCCGGGTTGTTGCCGAAACGCCAACACCACGGCCCCACCTCGCTTTCAGCAACCAACCAGGAGCCGTCGTAACATCCGGGCACTCCGCAGCCACCCCCCCACTTCCGCCCGGCCGAGCGGCAGCTTCCTTTCCCTCAGCGGAAAGCCGGGCGCCATGACGTCAGAAGCCGGCGCTGAACCTTAAAGGGGCAGCTCCCTTCCCGGCTGCACCACCCCGAAAACACCCGTTCTCACCCCAAAACGGTCCGGTCGCGAGGCCAGAGTCCATCGCCCAACAACCCTCCGCTCGGGTGGGAGCGGAAGCACGATTCCTGCGGGGCTCACCAGGCCCATCCGGGGGGAAATAACCGCTCCACAACCGGGGCTCGAGGTTTACGCACCATGGAAATTTACTTCAAAAGTGGGTGAAAAGACAAAAAAAACCCCCACATCTCTATTTTGTGTTAGGTATTGAGGAAATCAAGGAAAAGCCTTTTTTGTTGAAGGTTAAAGGGATGCTCCTGAGGATGTTTCTTTAGGGTAATTCCAGCTCCATTTGGGTCCACATTTATTCTCCGCATCCCTCACGGAGCGGAGCTATGAGACTGGTACAACATAGGGTTAAAAAAAATTTCTGTGAGACTTGTAAAAGTACCAAGGGGGGGAGGGGGAGGTGGGGAAGGGGAGAAAAAATAAAAATAATAAAAAAAAAAAGCTGTGTTAAGATTAAGAACACCTGCATTTGCAGTTCCCGACTGCTGGTGGAGGTTACAGCAAAGCCACTTGTTCAAGCGGCGAGAGACCCATCTCAGAGCTCCTCCGGGGTGAAGACGCAGCCCTGGACAGGCTTTCATCGCGTACAACAACATTCCCTACGCCGTCACAACAGCTTTCCTGCGCCGGCGCCTGCGTTTCCTGGCCGCTTGCGTTTCCTGGGGCAGGCAGAGGTGCGGGCTCTGGGCGGGAAAGCACAGTCCACCGCGCCGCTCGTTAGCAGGCGACGAAACCCGACAGTTCCTCGCTGCCAAACCGCATGGCCACCTTTGGTCCATCGCCTCGTGCTCATGCGCCAGCTCCTGGTGTCGCGCCTGCGCCTTGGCACCTCGCTTGCGGTTCTTCTTGGCGCTGCCGGAGTTTCTGGAAGAAAATTCAGGAGTCAATACCAGGAGAAGTGATGGCCCCGTTCAGTCTCTGGATGCGGAGCCCGAAAGGGCTAGTTGTGAATCTCCTTGGCCCCTCCAGGTTTACCCGGTCCCTTTTGCTTCAGCCTGAACGATGCGACAGCCAGGAAGAACGCCCAGCTAGCAGCTTATTTGCTACATGCCGATTTCTTACAGTAAGGGAATTTTTCAGCAGGAAACATGAAGAGTGGGGCTGAACGAGCCACTGCTCTGCCAGAAGCAGCCACTGGCTACCACACCTGAGCTCCTGAGATGGTTTTGGAGCTTGCCTGCAGCCAGGAGCTGCCAGAGGTTGTCTCCCACCTAGGACGTGCGCCCCAGGCCAAGAGGAAGCTCTTTACCTGCGTTCACTGTTCCCCCACCATCCCTGCTGAGACAGGAGGAGCCTAAGAACAGAGAGTTACCGCTTCGCTCTCAGGGAAGAGCTGCCTCACTCGGCACCTGATTCAAAATCCTCTTGTCCCTGAAATCTCTCCGACAGCTCAAGAACGTTTCAGCCCCACTGGGAACTAGCACCAACACTGTCAGTTATGTTATTCCGCATCTACGGGCACAAGTGTGTTATTCAGCGGCGAAGAGCTTTGCTGCTGTAGACCCAAGAACACTTCAACATTGATACGTAGGCTCTAGGCAAGTTTCAGGGAGGTTTTTTTCCCCGCACCACAGAGCTGGCAAGGCAACGGGCGCTCTCTTGTGTGAGTTGTGGCTTGTAAAAATCCAAGTTTGTTTCTTAAAAATGAGAAAGCAGCTCTTTTTGTTCTGTCTCCTCAGCTGTACGGCACGCACAGAGGTGAGAAGCAAAAACCTACCTGGGCACCGCTAAGGGGGTCTGGTTCGAACGATGCGGATGATGTTTGGCCATCTGCTTTTTTGTGTTTGGTGTAGCGCTGGCTTTTCCTCTGAAGGGGCCTGAGCCCGAATTCTTTAGTCCGCAGTTCCTTAAAAAGAATTCTGTATGTCTTGACCGTGTCCACAAACCAAGTGATTGCAACAGCTCTTTTACACTTAAAAACCCCTCCCTTTTGCTCCCTGAGAAAAAGGAAGGGCAGCAGGCCTGTGGAGATCTTTAAACCCAGGTCTCCCAGCGGCCCACCTTCCTCCACTGGCCCATTCTACCTCCCCTCCTAGGAGCTAGTCACGTTTAACATCTGCTGCTTGACAGCAGCTCTCCCTGGACAGGTGCACTTGCTTGTGCACACACACAGACTTACTTTTTTACAGATCTCTTCCGAAGATCTTGGATATAGTTGATTCTCTCTATAGGATGCCCTCGAGCCCTGTTGAACACTGGAGAGAGACAGGTCTGAGTTAAAACAATGCTCTGTACAAGTCATCTTTGGGGCTGCAGAGCACTTAAACCCTTTAGAGGGATTTTAACCCCTTCAACCAATACTTCCAAACTCAGGTCACGTAGGGTGATTCAGTGTACCGCCTTTCACATGACAGCCCATGACAAGGCAGACACGCAGGCAGAGCTGCAGCGCAGCGCTATCCAACAGCGCTCAGTGTCCCCCGGCTTCACTTAACCCTGGTTAGCTCCAGTCAGGCCATAAACTTAATTCCTTCTTTCCAATATCTTCACAGAACCCCCAACACCTCTCCTCCTCCAGCTCCCATTCTACACAACAGGAAAACACACACACACAGAGCTAAAACACAGTTACCTCCCTGGAGCAGCCCAAACCTTTCGACCATCTAAAACCACAAGCCCACGATAAAACATTTCGCATCTGAACGAGAAGAACATACACATACGTACGCTCTATCGCAGTATTTGGCTCCATGCCTTCAACATCAATCAGGTACCTGAACAGATCAACAAGAAAGCTCTAATTACGCAATTAGCTACAGGAACATTGACAGGTTAGCGACGATTCGAAAAGAACGAATAACTGGGAAGTTTTTAGAGCTCCTAATTACACGCCAGAATGGAATATCAGCATTCGGTCTGCTGAAATCAGGGATTAAAAAGTGCACCCTAACAAGAAGTTGAAAAGCTTTAAATCCTTGTGAGTCTGGGATCATGCAGGCCACCTGACTCTTGTTTTACTGGTATAACACTATTTCCTCCCAGAGCAACACGCAGCTGGCAATGCCACCACTTAACTCAGCTTGACTAAGGACAACTCACCTACAAACCAGGTAGCCAGTTCTGTTTAAGCCATGCGTGCAATGAACTCCGATGAGTTTATCTGTAACACGGAATAATCAGGTTATATTTAAGCGCTCCGTCTCCAAAACCCAACCAGAACAAGCCCGTTTGCATTCGTCCCCCAACAGTGACACCAGCGTAAACAAACAGAAATGACCTCGCAACCACATCACCGTATTTATCTCTAATTAGCGCCACTGATTCAGCTCATTAGCTCACTTAATTCTGTGAGCTCATCTGCATGGTCACACAGCTCACCGCAGGGAAGATGTATTTAAAAGCTCCACAAAAAGTTATCCCACATTTCCCGAGCACGAACAGCTTGCTGCTTACACTGCTACCAAAAAGCGATCAGTATTTACAGCCAGGCTAGAGATGCAGTCTCAAACTCAACTGAAGCTCAACTCGCCAAATTATCAGAGAGCCAGCATGAATTCCTTTACCATAACAAACCGATCTTATTGCCTTGACATCCACATGCCAAGAGAGGGAAAAGAAATTCATGCTGTTCACCACTGGCCTCTAAGACTGCAGTGCCCTTCCCACCAACAGCAGCATAAAGGAAATCCACGCTTACCGTTGTCTTTGTTGTCTCTCAAAAACTTTTTTACGACGCATTTGAATTGAAAAATGGTGTGCTTGTTTGGTATTTCATGTCCCATTGTCAAGATCTTTGCGTAGCAGAGTGTGGCTGGGAGCTCCTACACGAAAGTCAGTCAGTAATTTCCAGAAAAAGCACAAGAATTCTGATCAATTAGAGAACCAGAAACCATAAGCCAGAAGAAGCCGAGCTTTTCAACCAAGCCCAAAAAAGCAGCAACACAGTTCTAGGTAAGAAAACTTCTGCTTCACCCCCTTGATCCCCCCTTTTTGTTTTTCCTATGACATATGACCAATATCCCAGAGCAGTCTGTTCGCATTTTTACTTCTCATGCCTTTGCTCTTTCCTCCCTGAGGAAGATGAAGCTTAAGCAGAGCACGGAACATCTTTGCAAGCAAGTATCCACACATTTAGATACCACAAGCCAAAGCTGGTTGTAACCAGCTCTTCACACAGAAGAACCTATAAAAACCAGCTTTAGGGCATCCCAAAACTTTTGCTGGTTGGTACAAAGAGGATCTGCACAACGGGGTTTGAAGACCCCAGGCCTCTACTGATCGAGGACAAAGACCCCATCCCAATGGGCCAGCAACGCTTCATCTCATCCCCCTGCCAGAGGATTCGAGTGCCTCACGCTCTTTAAAGTTATCTTCTTGCAAGAAACACCTTCCATTTTATCAGCAATATCAGGGCTTACACAGAACTTCACTTCCCCAACAGTAAGACCAAGACCGACCTCTGGCCCGTAGTAGCGAGTTGTGTACGTCAGATCAATGATCAGGCCCAGTTCTTCCTTCTGCTCTCTGACTTTCTTAATGAGGTCACGAGGCGAAAACCTCTCCTCTGGATGAAGGTTGTGATCAAAGCTCTGAGGAGAAATAATGTTTAAGAGCAGACATTAAACTCGGGTGCACTGCAACTGGTGGGAAGAGGTTCATGCTCCAGAACCTCCCAAAGATCATCCCTTCACAGAGAAAGACGCAGGCAACGAGGAAAAACAGACGCAGACGGACGCACAAGTTACACCGAGACAAATCAGAACGTGCTCAGGCCCTCACTGCTTTGGGACTGGTCAGCTGAGGGTTTCCAGGCGTGACTGAAGACTTTATACTGTGGCAGAACACTGCAGTGTGACAAATATACCCAGAAAATGAAGTTTTTATTTGGTGAAAGCTATAAAATAGGCCTTCAGCTGAAACGGAGGTGAACAAACAGCGCTGCTCACCATCACGAGCTGTGACCCCCACAGACACGACCCAGTGTTTGTTTCAGGTGTAACTGCTCCACTCAAAGCGCTTCGGAGCAGCGCTCACCCCAGCACACAGCAGCAGGGTCCTCTAGGCACAGCCGGGCAGGCAGCAGTGCCACCACACTGACTCCTCACAGCCTCCGCTCCCAAAACTTGGCTCTGGGACTGCATTCATCAGGCTGTACAGCCTCCAGGCACCTGCCAGCGCCGGCTGCCCACAGCATCCCTCCTGCCCTAACAGATCCAGCCTGGACAGACCCCCTTGTATTTGGGGTGCCCAGGTGGTGCTGCCAGCTTTCCAGCTGCCAACAACCCCCAGAAACTGTTCCTGGTCACCCACACCATGCGAATGCCACCACAATCCCATCACACGCTCTGACTGGTCAAACAGCAGCGACCGCGCTGTGCTCCTCCCTCCCCCGGGTTATAACCCTCTTACCAAAAATAAACAACAAAATGACCTACTGACACTCTTTCTCATTTCTTCGAGAGAATTAACTCATTGACTCTCGGCAAAGTGACACTTTCCCACAGCTGCTTTCCGCCCCGAATGGGCCCAGGGCATCGGCAGGTGCTTACCTTCTTCAGGGGGACCTTGAAGGCGATGAAGCGGGTGCCCGGCATCCTCCTGCCCACCGGGACGTAGTCGGTCCACCTAAAGCCCACAGCATGGAGACGTTAAACCGCTGACCCGGGGACCCGGCCGCGCCCCCCCCCCCGGCCCGGGAACCCTCAAGACCCCCCAGACCCTGGAACCCTCAAAACCCCCACCCCGCGACGCCCCCCAAGGTTTAAGCTACGGCTCCGCGCTGCCCGGGCCCTGCGATACGTTAAATGCAACGGGCCAGCGCCGCCGGTGCCAGGGCCCGGCCGGGCCCCGCGGCTCCCGGCAGCACCAGGCCGCACGCCGCCGCAGCGCGCCGTGGCAGCCCCCGGGAGGCCCCAGGGCGGGAGAAAGCCGCGGAGCTGCGCGGGGAGAAGCGGGGGAGACGCGCTCACCGCTGCGGGACGCGGGAGGCCCCTCTGCCCACCATGATGGCGATGGCGCCGGCACTCGGCCCATCGAGCACCACTTCCGCTTCCGCCGCCCTGACCCCGCGCGGCCGCCGTCACGCGGCGAGGTCACACTGAGGCCCCGCCCCAGGCACGAGACCACGCCCCCTAAGTGCCACGCCTCCTAAACAGCGACGTCTGGGGCTGCAGCGCCGCCTAGCGGTGACGAATGGGCACAACGGCACCGGCGGCACCGGCGGCACCGGCGGCACCGGCAGCACCTCCCCGACACCGGCAGCACCTTCCCAGCACCTCCATCACCTTCCCAGCACCTCCATCACCTCCCCGGCACCGGCATCACCTCCCCGGCACCGGCAGCACCTCCCCGGCACCGGCAGCACCTTCCCAGTACCGGCATCACCTCCCCGGGACTGGCATCACCTTCCCAGTACCAGCATCACCTTCCCAACACTGCCATCACTGGCATCACCTT
The DNA here is from genome assembly GCA_013401315.1 of Balaeniceps rex. NCBI lineage: Eukaryota > Metazoa > Chordata > Aves > Pelecaniformes > Balaenicipitidae > Balaeniceps > Balaeniceps rex. The sequence goes on along the minus strand of VYZW01016601.1, from coordinate 9,447 downwards.
CCCAGCACTGGCATCACCTCCCCAGTACCAGTATCACCTCCCCAGTACCAGTATCACCTTCCCAGTACCAGCATCACCTTCCTAGTACCAGCATCAGCACCCCAGCAACCAGCATCACCACCCCAGTACCCGCATCACCTTTCCAGCACCAGCTTCACCTTTCCAGTACCAGCTTCACCTTCCCCGCACTGGCAACACTGCCTCAGTACCAGCATCACTGTCCCAGTACCAGCACCCTGGTTCACCCCAGCACCAGCATCAAAGCCCCAGTACTGGCATTCCCACCCTGCGCCAGCACTGGTACCAGCATCCCCAGTCCCAGCATCCCCACCCCACGCTGATACTGGCACTCCCAGTACCAGCATCCTTACCCCATCCTGATACCAACATCCCTGGTACCGGCATCTCTACCCCTTCCTGGTACAGCCACCCCCAGTACCATCACCCCCAGTACCAGCATCCCCCACCCCACTAAGGAGCAACCCCCTCCTGGGGACCCCCACAAAGGGCCACCCCAGGGGCTCCCCACCATGGCCACACAGCACCAGGAGGGCTCAGCTCCAGCTGGGAGCAGCAGTTGCCCCTCAGGGCAGAGAGAGGGAGGACAAAACCAACCCAAAAGTACCCCAAAACCCCTCCATCCCCCCACCGGGACAGGACGGGGCAGCACACGCACGTCGGCATTGCAGGGTCACCGGTGCCGGCCCCATCCCTTCGCCGCGGACATGAAAAATCACCTCCCCCAAAAAAATATCATCGCTGGGATGGGAAACTGCTGGCATGGGAAGCCATCGTGGGGATGGGAAATCATCACCGGCATCACCGCCACCGCCCCAGTACCAGCGCGAGCGGCCGGGGCTCCTTTGCCATACGCAGGCACATATACAAATATATATGTGCTGCGCACGTAATCGCTTTTCAGACTCCACGCTTTCCTGGCCGTGGGAGTTTTGTCCCGGGACAAGACTCAGCCAAGCCAGAGCAGGATTTTCCAGTCCACAGCATCTCATTCCCAAGAGGGTGGTGGGGAGCAGCACCCTGCGCCCAGCCTGGAAAGATGCTGCCAGCGTCTCCAGCTGGGAGAAAAGCCCCTTTTCCAGAGGGAGGAAAACCACATGGATTAGCATCAATGCCGGGAGGACAGAGGCGTCAGCAGCCGGTGGCAGGGAAGGGCCGGCTCGACTCGCCCGGCCGAGCAGGGGGCCCAGCTCTCGGGGTGCCCCGCGGCTGTCTGGGCACATAGGGGCTGCTCCCCCCGCACCGGGGAAATCAGGTTGAACCTCCCTCGTTTCCAGCCAAGCCTGTAATTAGCGCTCGGCCCATGCTGGTGAGCAGGATCTGGCCCTGGGAAGGAGCCGTGGTTGCCTCGGGCTGTGAGGCAGGGACTGGCTAAGTCTGGAAAACTCATCTCACGCCTGGCCGGCGAGCAGGCATCGCCAGCCGGGGCTCGCCGTCCATCTCCTGGTGTTCCCCCTGTTTTCCCTTCTCCTTCCCAGCCCATTGCACGTGCCCCAGGCCTCGGGATGCTTTTCCAAAGGGCAATTCAGCCCCACCGGGATCCGGTCTGCGGGCACGGATCCACCCACAAGGGCTTTTCCACCCCCCGAGCGATGCCCAAATCCCAGATCCCTCCTTCCGAGGTGGCTGCGGTGGGGACAAGGCACCCTCCGGCCCAAGGACAGGGGGTTCACCGCTACCTGGCCCTCTCCCCAAAACCCCGCGGGGGCTTTGCCACCCTTTCTGGGGATGGCCTTGGCCGTGGGGACCCCACGACGGTGACTCAGGGATGCCAGGGGTTGTGAAACAGGCCTGGGATGGTTTGGGAGACGCCTCCACACAGCCCCGCCAAGCCCAGCCGCCCCGGGGAGCCCGTTGGGGGAACAAGCCACGGCAGCGTCTGGGCTTTGCACGGCAGCCGACCCGTCAGGCAGGTTTCCCGGAGCAGCGAGCCGAGCTGGAGAGAGCCGTCCGGGGCTGGGCATGCCCCTCCACCCGCTCGCAGGCTGACAGAGCCCCCCCGGCTCTCTCCTCGCCACCGAAGCCATGCGGGTGGCCGGGTTGCTGCTGGCTTGGGCGCTGCTGCGTCCCGCCGGCACCCAGCAATGCCATCTCGCTGGCCCCGGCGGTGTCCTCCGCTTCACCGACAAGCATGCTGAGATTCGGGTGCCGGCGCTGCACCGCGTACCCAGCTCACTCGATCCCCTCTACGGCCTCGTCCGGCACTGCCTGGACCTCATCCAGCAAAACCCCCTGCCCACAGGTGAGCCTTGAGCCGGGGAGCTGGGACCCCACCGCCACGGGTGCCGGGACCACCGGGGTTTTGCCGGCTGCAATCCCCATGTCCAGAGCTGCTCCGGGGCATCTGAGCAGCTTCACAGAGGGGAATGCTGCCTCCGTCCCGGCCCCGCTGCCCAGGGAGTTTTGGGGGTGCATTGGGTGGGACCTCTTTTACCGGCACCACCGTTTCTTTTGCAGAGCTGCTCAGGGCGGCCCTGAACGACCCCAGCTCAGTGCGGACGTCGCAGGTGAGCCGGGATGTGGGGCGGGGATCCCACGGGGATGGCACCCACCTGGGACAGGGCACCTGGGCACACGGAGCACCCCAAAAGCTGGGCGCATCGGTGCTGACCGGGCTCTCCCGTCACGTAGGTGGTGCAGTATGAGCTGGGTTACGTCGTCTGCGCTGCAGTGGCTCTGCTCTTCACCGTGGCCGTGCCGGTGGCCGGGATGTGCTTCTGCTACTGCAGGAGCCGCCGGCGGTGCGGGGGCCGCCTGCGCGCCCACCGACGTTCACTGGGCTGCCGCCGCTGCTGCCTGCTGACCTGCCTGTCCCTCACCTCCCTCGTCATCCTGTGAGTCCCCCTCGCCCCAGGGTGCAGAGGGAAACTGTGTCCCATGGGGATGGGGCTGGGAGGCTCTACCGGGCACCCCCGTCACCGCCTGCTTGTCTGTCCCTGGCAGGACCAGCGTCATCTGCGCCTTCGTCACCAACCAGAGGGTAAAGGGGCAGATGGAGCCGGGGCTGGGGGCCGTGCCGGCCACCCTGCGCACCCTGCGCCAGCACATCGCCAACGTCCCCCAGGTGGGTCCCCCAGGTGGGCCCCCCACCGCCTCCCCCGGCGCGGGGTGCAGCCCAGGGATGGCTGCGTTTCCCTCACGGAGTAGTTTGGGAGGCAAGAGGAGGTGGCGCGGCTGCATTAAAAATGTATTTTGTATGGCAACGTGGGGCTCCCTCCCCTCCCGGTGGCTGCTACCCCCAGCTGACTGGCTCCTCTCTCCTGGCAGGGGGTGCAGATGGTGGTAGACAAGTTCGAGGTGCCCCGACAGCAGATAATCTCCGATCTGGGTGGTAAGCACAGCACCGGGCGCTGGCAGGTCCCATCCTGAGCTTCTTCCCACTGGGATGAGATGCTGACTGGGTGCCCGATGCCTTGCAGGGCTCAGCCGGAGCGTGGGGCTCTCCATACACACGCAGCTGAAGGCGATGACCTACGCGGCGCTGGTGGACCTGCAGGACAGGGCTGGAGGTACGGCCGAGCGTGGCTCTCCCCCGGGGCCGGTGCCGAAGCCTCGCCGGAGAGCCGGGGAGACCGAGCAGAGCAGCGTGAACTAGCCCTGGGCTTTCTCTTTAAGACCTACAGACCTCGCTGCACCATTTACAGATTCTCGACAAGACGGCGCGGGCGCTGGCATCGGCGCGGGCCGAGCTGGAGCCGGTGCTGCAGGAACGGCGTCGGCGCGTGGTCGCGTTGCTGGACGACCCGCGCTGCACCTCCTGCGCCAGCGTCCTGGGCAGGGCACAGAGCCTGGAGCTGGGCGCCGACTACGGCAAGGTGGGACGGGGTGCTGGTCCCCCACCATCACCACCACCACCCCTCCGGCAGCCCTGAGGCTCACAGGTTGCTTCTTCTACCCCAAGGTGCCGTCGGTGGAGAAAGTTTTGAAGGCGCTGGCCGGTCTGCCCCGAAGCGACTTTGCGGAGATGATTCGCCAGGTTGGGGGAGTCGGGGTGCAGCGGGGGGTCTGGCACCCGCAGGCAGCCCCGACCAAGCCGCTCAGCACCCTCTCTTTCCTCGCAGGGCAATGGCACCTTCAACTCCATCCCGGAGCTGGCCGTGGAGAGGATGGCGCAGGTTATCCAGGGTGAGTGGGACTGAGCCCAGACCGAGTGGGGACACCCTCCATGGGGCAAATCCCAATTTGGGGACACAGGGTGGGACGTGGGGACCATCCACCCCTCCAGCATGGCCTTGGCTCCGCAGATCTACGGGACGAGATGGCCCGCGTGACGGAGAAGGTGCAGTCCATCGCCAACAGCTTCCCCCTCTCTGACTACACCCGGCCTGTCAGCGACACCCTGGGGAGGGCGGAGGACAGGAGCCAGCCGTACCTCCGGGAGGTGGAGCGCTTCGAGCAGTACAGGTGACACCGGGGAGCATGAAGGGGTACAGGGGGTGCGGCAGAGATGGGTGCCGAGACCCCCATCCAAACCCCAGCTGGTGCATCAGCCCCATATCTCGAGGCCGTGCCCTGCTGCTCTTTCCTCCAGGTGGATCTCAGGCACGGTGCTGTGCTCCATCATCCTCCTCATCCTCGCTTGCAACGTGACAGGGATGGCCCTGGGGACGTACGGGCTCTCCAAGCGGGAGGACCCGAGCGACTACGAGTGCCGAGGAGAAGCTGGTGCCAAGTTTCTCCTGGTGTAAGCATCTCTCTGGGTGCGGGAGGGGGGCTGTTGCCATCTCACACCCCCCAAAAACAAAAGGGCAAAGCCAAGGGAGGGACTGGGAGCCAGCCGAGCGGAAAGGCTTTTGAAGCCACCGCCTGCGCCGGCGGGTTTGGGAGAAGCCGCTCCTCCCTGGGAGCTGGCAGCTCCGGCGCCCCGGCCCCGCTGCCCGGCACACCCCGCTCCCGCGGGCCCTTCCCAGGCAGGCTGGCGTGCCCGGACGCGGGAGGGAGCCGCGGGGCTGCAGCCGGCCGGGCAGGTCCCCACAAGCCTTTCTGCCCGCTCGGGTCTGCAAAGCTGCCACCGGCACCTCCTCTCCCTCTTTCAGCGGCGTGGGCCTGGCTTTCCTGTTCTCCTGGCTCCTCATCCTCCTGGTTTTCGCCACCTTCCTGGTTGGGGGCAACATCCAGACACTGGTTTGCAGAAATTGGGTCAACCAGGAGATTTATAAGGTGGGCGGCCATGCATCCACCCATTGCCCCAAAAATCTCTGCTTGCGTGCTCCAAAATGCCTCCAAACGCTCTGCGTCCTCCCCCTAAACCCATCCAGAAAAGCCCCATCCTAAACCAGAAGATTAATTTTAGGATTAGGTCCTTGGATTTGCATCAGCAGCGGGGAATTGCGCTTGTGCTGTTAATTTGCTCGAGGCGACGATGCTCCTACCTGCAGGACCCCTGTCCTCCGGTCATTTGGGGATCCCTGGGGTGCTCGGGGCCGGCGGCATGCTGCGATGGGGCTGGGAGCAGGGTTGGGAATGGGATCAGGGCTTGTCCCGTGGCCGTGCACACTCAGGCAGGTACCTTCATGGGGCTGTCTGCTGCTTTCCCTCCGAACACCGCCCAGCGAGGCTCTGCAATGGGGATCATACCAATAAAGGCAAGATTAGCTCTGGCTGGGATGGGGCACCCCAAGATGCACCTGCGAGGGCAGAGCACCCCTAAAATAGTTGCTGGGAATGCCTGCGCCTGACCCTCTTTTTCCTCCTGTTTGGCCCAGTTCATCGACACCCCTGGGAACCTGCCTCCATCCATGAACCTCACCCGCCAGCTCAACCTCAGGAGGGACTCCAACCTCAGCGCCACGTACCGGTGGGTGCTGCAGGAGCCCACCTCTGCCCCTGTACATCGGAGGGCTAATTTGGGGTCACGCCACCCACCTCCCTTTGCCTTCCAGGGAGTGCAAGAGTGGCGCGGGGCTGTGGGAGGTGCTGCAGCTCGAGAGGTCCTACGATCTGGATGAGCATCTAAAAACCCCCAAGGTGAGGGCTGGCTGCAGCCAGAGCTTCTCGTAATGGTGCGAGGATGCACGAGCTTTACTGGGGTTACTGGGATGGAGATGCCTGGCCCCAACCCCACAGCATCCCCTGCGTCTCATCCCCGCAGTACACGGCCGATTTCCAAAAACGCCTGGGCGACTTCACGGCAAGCCTGGGCGACGTGCGGCTCCTCCGCAGCGAGGGCAGGCAGGACCTGGAGACCTTTGCCCGCAGCGGCGTGGATGAGGTGGACTACGCGCGCTTCCAGGAGGAGGTGAGGGGATGCTTGCGGGGAGCTGGTCCCCGCTGCGGCAGGCAGGATGCGGCCCAGCCACACCGGGGACGGCTTCCAGGGTTGGATTTCGGGCAGCCGCCAACTCCATCTTCCCCCAGATGAAAAACCCCGTGGTGCAGACCAGCCTCCCTGGCTTGGCGAGGAGCCTCGAGGGGCTGCAGAAAATGCAGGTGAGCAGCAGGGCGGGCGGTGGGGGCTGCCTGCGTGCCCGTGGGGACATCCTCACCCTGCTGTCCCCCCACAGAGGAACAGCACGGTGGCGGGGCGGCTGGCCGACGAGGCCCGGGCCCTGTGGCAGATGCAAAACTCCACGGTGCAATCGCAGGAGGCTTTGGTGGTGAGTCCGTGCCGGGCTGGTGGCTCGCAGTGCTGCCGGTGTTTGCCCAGTGGTGTCCCCATGAAAGGGGCAACGGGGCTTTTGCACCCTTCTCACCTCTCTGTCCCGCAGGCAAAGCTGGGGGAAAGCGTCCAGTTCCTCTCCCAGCTGGCACCACACCTCCAGGTACTTGCGTGGTTTCTTTCAGCTCCAAAAAATACGTGGTGTCCTATGGGTCCTGCCTGTCAGGGCCCCAAAAATCCACTTACAGGGTGATGGGAGAGCCAGGAAAAATGCCATCCGAGGAGGATCGGTCTCCTTTAGCGATAGACTTGTTGCTGCAAATCAGAAATCCCCCTGCAGCACTCAGGGCACTTCAGCGTCGCTGGCAGAGCCATCCCATGGCGTTTAATCTCGCCTGCTCCCTGTCAGGGGGTTTCGCCGCTCAGGGCAGGTCCCTCTTTCCCTGCCCTCCGGCAACCAGACCCAATTCAGTGCTCAATACGTGCATGACACTGCACACCCTGCTCCTGGCACCCTGGGGCACCTGTTCTGCTGCTCGGTGCTCTAAGGATGCTCTGCCCTTCCCGTGCTTTCCCAGGAGCGGGTGAAGATGACGCTGGCCACCACGGCCTCAGTAGAAGCCCGGTTGCCTGTGCAAGCCCAGCAGATCCTCCGACAGGTGAGCCAGGGCTGGATTAGCCCTTGGGGGGTACAAAATTCCCCACAGCCAGAAAGAAAGAGTGCGAACGGGGCGCTGCAAGAGGGGAAGGGGCACCTGAAGCTTCCAGGTTTCCAAGCCCGACATTAGCCCAGAGGTGGTGGGAGCAGGGCTGGAGCTGGGCTGGGAAGCACGGCGCTTATCCTCCATGCTGCATTCCCTCTGCCCAGGAGATCGGCTGCTTCACGAGGAAGGAGCTGCGGTACTTCACGCAGTACCTGAACTGGGTCGGGCAGACGGTAGGTGCTCACCTTCGCCACAGAGGGATTCTTTGGGGCCGGGAGCCCCCATGGATGCTGCATGCAAGCCCCTTGCTGAGCTGAGGTAGCAAAATGCATCCCCCCCCGAGCCAGGAGTGGGTTTACGCCTTGTCTCCACTTCTTGTTCCAGCTGAGGGAGGACGTGGCTTCGTGCCAGCCGCTCGCCACGGCCCTGGACAATGGGCGGGTGATCCTGTGTGACCGCATCGCCGACCCCTGGGTAAGGATCCTGTCCCCGTCCCTCCACGGGGGTCCGGCGGGGACCTGCATGGTGCAGCATCCCACCACCAACCAGCACGAATTCGGAGCGGCCGGGGCTGACAGCAGCCCTGACAGCCCCGCACCCCCGGGACCAGCCACCACAACGCTCCCCAAACCCCTCCGGAGCCTGGGGGCTGCCTCTCCCCATGCAGCTCAGAGGGGACCCCCATGCTCTCTCCTTGCAGAACGCTTTCTGGTTCAGCCTGGGATGCTGCACCTTCTTCCTCATCCCCAACATCATCTTCGCCATCAGGCTCACCAAACACTTCCGCCCCATCCGCAACCGGCTCATGTAAGCAGTGGGGTTGGGGTGGGCAGGTGGGCTGCCTGGGGTGGGAGGACGCAGGGAGAGGGGAGATGTGGGTTCCTCCTCGACCCCCCGATGTTTTCTCCTTCTCCTTCTGCAGCTCCACAGGTTCAGAGGAGACCTGTCCCTTCCACATCCCCCGTGTCACAGCGCTCAAGCTCTAGGACTGGGGGTCTGCCAGGTGTGGTGGCATGCCCTGCGCCCCAGGAGCTCCCATCAAACTTGTGCCCAAGCATTGCACGGCTCCGGGTCCCTCTGACGTCTCACAGGGCTCTGGGTCCCTCTGACGTCTCGCAGGGCTCCGGGTCCTTCTGACATCTCTTCCTTGGTGTCCTTCGGGGTCTGAGCATCCTTCCCGGGCACGGGGCACTCACCTCCGTGCACCATGGAGCTCCGGGCGTCTCCGATGTCTCTTCCTCGGCCACCTTTCGGGGTCTGAGCACCCATCAGGGATGCTCCCGGAGCCTGGCTGATCCAGGACGCAGGGGAAGGTTCCCCGCAGCTCCCGCTAACCACCGGCGTACCCCTCACAGACCCCGCAGGGAAGGACGCCTGCCCGCTGCCCCACGACGCTTCCCCACACCCGGGACCCCCGGGCAGTGGGCACATTAAAGTCCTCCCCAGCCAAACCTGCCACCGCCTGCTTTGTTTCGCGGCCACCACCTCCCCCGTTCATCCACAGGGAACCCGTCCAGGCCCCAAGGGAGGGTGGCAGCCCCAAGGCGGGCAGAAGGCCCGGCCCGGCCCTCACGCAGGAGGCCTCGAAGGGGTCGGGGAGAGGGCCGGGAGCGGGGACCGCCCTGTGGGTCGGGCTGGGCCTTCCCGGGGCGGGGGCAAGGCCGCGGCCGAGGCGGCTCCGGGGCCGGGGAAGCGGTGGGATGCCCCGGGGCTGAGGGGAGGCCGCGGCTGGAGGCACTGTGGGACCAGGGGAGGCCCCAGGGCAGCGGTTGAGGGGCCGCCGGGGTCCAGGCCGCCGAGGCTGAAGGGAGGCCGCAGCTGGAGGGTCACTGGGGCCGGGGGAGGCCCCGGGACGGTGCCTGAGGGGCCGCCGGGGCCGGGCGGGCTCCAGGCCCGCCGGGGCTGAGGGAAGGCCGCAGCTGGAGGGACTGTGGGGCCAGGGAAGGCGGCTGAGGTGCCGCCGGGGTCGGGCAGGCTCCAGGCCCACTGAGGCTGAGGGGAGGCCGCGGCTGGAGGGCCGCCGGGGCCGGGGAAGGCGGCTGGGGGGCCGCCGGGGCCGCGCAGGCTCCAGGCCGCGGCTGGAGGCACTGTGGGGCCAGGGTGGGCCCCAGGGCAGCGGCTGAGGGG